>QEOQ01000180.1:729984-913894 GCA_010279815.1 Brachionus plicatilis
AATAAATTAAATTTTTGTTTTGCTTAGAAGAAAAAAAAAAGAGATGATAGATTGAAACGAAACTAATTGACAAGAATTCAAGTAATATATATTTTTTTTATTTGCAACCTAATTTCATAATAAATTGAAATCGAAAATTTTTGTCTCCCTTCATGCTAGCACTTTTTTTCTTCTTCTAAATGCTTGAATTCAAATTTGCTTAATCTGACTGTCAAACTCTTTCTGGCCGAGTGGAACCACCTCTAAAACATTCGACTTAAATTTCATCCCTGCCTAATCCTGGTGAAAAATGACGCCATTCCCAACTTAATTTTGAAATTATCTATTAGATAACCTTTTCGGAGGTTATGAACAAGTAATTTGATTCCAAAGCGATTAAAAGCTTGGCTTGAAAATCTTGTTCAAATACCATTCTAGAGCTTAGATAGCTTTGTGGCTCAGCACTCTACCTTTATATGAACATAACTTAAACGCAAGAAAATACGATTGTGCAGCTGCTTGGTAGGAAATTGACATTTTTGCCTCCATACCTGTGTCACACAGACTCCAGGCTTCCGACTCGAGCTAAACTAATATTCAACAAATTGCTCTCAATCGGCCATATATTGGCATTGCATAAGCTAAAAAGAGACTCGCGAAAATTTCTTTATTTATAAAAAAATAAAATTATATATATTATGAATGCGTACAATACTAATTCGGTCAATCCATTTTTGGCTTTAATTTTAAACTTTATTAAAAGCTCAACTAAAATTCTTGACTTGTGTTCTACATTTAGCAAAATCATGATTTTTTCTTATGATTACGATTTAAAACAATCAAATTATAAAGTATAACTTTCAATCTTTTGGAAGAAATTCATGATAAATTATGAACACACAAAATGCACGTAGAAATAAAATTTAGATAAAAGTTATCATTAGTTTGAGATGTTTTCAAGTTGGATAATTAACAAATTAAATTTTTATTTTGGCTGCTTAAAACAACTAGAAAGTTGGAAAATTTTGGCTGAGAATTGAGATGCCCTGCGCTAAGTCAAATGGACCCCGCGAGCCCAAAATGAACCCTTGAAATTCATTTTGCAAAATGTTGACTCTTTTTGTTTTTTTAGCTAGAGTTTTAAAAATGATATCATTTAAATCTTTAATTCAATCGACGAGAATTTAATTAGATTTTTGATAGACGAAAAATTGGGTCTCGTAAATCCTCGAGCTACCCAAAAAATAAAAAAAAAAAAATGCTCTCTATTTACCATAGTTTTCTGAGCTAAAAGAAAAGCTATTTTAATGATGTTTTTCAAATATGTTAGCCTAATTTTAATTTTCTTATCCAAAATTATACAAAAATCTATAAAAAGCCTCTGATTTGAATCGGAAACGAGGCTTTAAATGATCACTCTTAAAGTCAAATAATCGGAAATTCCTCTAGTTTAAAATCAAGCCGAATAAATGCATTTATTTACCATTTACTTAAAGTATTTAGACATATGTTGGAAAAATAGATTTTTGAGCAAAAAGTGAAATTTAAGCAGAAACTTAAAATCTAACATTTCAACATAATAAATTAAATATCTTATCAAATTTGAGTTTGGGTTTAAAATTTGTAAAATTACCGAAATTTAAAAAAAATTTTCCTCATGTTGAAAAGATGAATAATTGCTGATAATTTTATTTGCGAGTATTTATTTAGTCACAGTTTTATTTCTAATAGAAAACAGTGAAATAATCGATTTGAACCTAAATCTTTGATTTTTCAGCTATCAAAAAGAATCAAAAATAATAAAATAAAGCTTGGAGGGGGGGGGGTCTAATTTAATCAGCGCTCTATCTTAGTAAATATTTGAATTAGATTTTAGTTTCAAAGATACACTCACTTTGAATATGCTTATTGATTTATAGATCCTAAAATTTGGTATTCTAAATTTGTTGAAATCCAAATTGAGAAGCAAAATATAAAAATTAAATTAAAGCCTGCAAGTGTTGCATATATTCAACAATGGCAGCATTCTTTCAATACTAATTAAAACTTAATTTTATTACTTCAATTTTGATTAAAACGATCCTGATTGAAATTTTTTTTTGGCAATTTATTTAGCTTTTATCAGATGAAAGACCAGTTGAGGGCACTTATAATAATTTACAATTTTTTCTTCATACTATGCTATAAAATTTTAAACTAAATTGACAAAAATAAATATTTAACTTGACTAAATAAATCTTAACCCCAGAGCAATTCATTTAATTTGAACCAGTTTTAAATATTCATTAAAAAATATTTACGGAAAAGCACAAGACATAATCACGTCAAATGAATTCGTAGCATAAATTAACAAGCTCAACTAACAGCTAAATTTTGATTACCTTAGTAAATTACTTTTTGATTAGGACACAGTGTCCAGAATTTGCTCTCATTCTGCTAAAATTATCGATTTTAATCTTGGTTCTAGATTCCTAGTCGATCTATTAATAATAATATTAAAAAAAAAGACAAATTATTTATAACAAATCGAACAATTAATTTTTAATATGAAAAAAATTGGGTTAAAATTTAATAAATTTATATCAAAAATGACATTTGTTGTATCCTTGAAAGCAATTAATTAGATAAATTTATGTTCTTTTTTTTTCTGACTAATGTTAACACAAAGGTACTTGCAAATTTAAATAATTGATCATTTAATCAATTCAAGCCCTGGGCTACATCGAGTCCAAGCTTTAATTTTCACTAATTAAAGACCAAAAATCATTTATTTTTTCTAAAAATAAATATGATAGATCCCAAAAAGCATAATAAAAAAAAATAATCCAATTATATTTTTAATAATTTTTTTTAATTTCTTCGAAAATCGGTCGAAACTGAGAAAACAAATATTCTGTAAAAAAACAGCACAGTTTTCCTGCGGATGTTGAAATAAAATTTGTACATTTTTAATTTTTAATAAATTTAGATTAAAAATTTATGCACCTTATAATTGTAATCAAATTTTTATCAAAAAGAATAAACAATCTCTACTAATTTAGTTTATAAAGCTTTAACAACTTCGCACAGGATGTTAAGAGCAAAATATCAGTCTAAATGTTCTTTTATTATTTCCATGGAAGCAAAGATTAAAAATTAAAAATACACATTGCAAAATTTAGACTTTTAGCTCGGCAATAATTTTTTGTTTTTAAATGCATTTATTGTAAATGAATTTTTATAGATAAATAAAAACAATTTTACACAGATTTGAAAAAATTAGAAATATTTGATTTTACTATCCAAAGAATTTGTTATCTTGATTTGACCACTGATTTATTGATGTCTTAAAACAAGGCAAATATTTATCAGAATGTTAAAACCTATTTTTAATATCCTGACAAAAAGTAAATTTTTTAAATCATGTTAACAGGAAATCTGTCACTTTACAAGACCGAGATGTACATGTCTAAAATTGAGTATTAAAATTAATTGGTTTTTGTTTGAAATTTTATTTTCAAAGACTTGAATTCAGTTCAAATTTTGATCATGATATTTTTAGGAGATAAAAATAAAAAAAACCAAAACCAATAAACTTTAGATTAGACATAGCTAAATAAAAAACAGAATTTTTAAGTCCTATACAGCTATTAGAAAATCCTCTATATTTTAATTATTAAAAATTAAAAAATAATAAAATAAATACACATTCAATTACTTAGTTCTTTATTTTATTTTTAAAGAATTTTTAAATCCTTATCATATTGTATAAGAAAAAAATTAAATAATTGTACTATTTATCTGTCTAGTATATTTTATTCTTCTTAATCTTTTGTTTGCATTAAAATAATTTGAATAATTTTAAGAATTTTGATTTAAAAAAAGTTACGAAGAAAATTTGTTCTCGAAATCTAGTTTTTCGTAAAAATTAAAAGTTTACTTGTGAAAACTTTATGGTTTTTGATATTTTGTTGTAGTTTTGTACGACAATTAGTTGATAAATTAAAATAAATTTTAGGTGTACTCTTAACCTAAGATTTAAGAGACTCAAGATTATTAAAATTAATTGGAGATTTTTATTCGGTTTTGTTAAAATTGAAAATCTCATTTTTTCAAATATGAAAATGCATTGATCTTTATTGATGAAAAAAATTAAACAAAAATTAATAACCATGTTAAACATAAAATATTACAAACTGACTTTGTATATATTTAAAAAATTAAAAAATTTTACAAATCAAAGAATGTCAAGTAGCTTGCTCAATTCCAGTTTGAGCTCATTTTTATTGTCATTTTCATTTTCTATTTCAGCTTGATTATTTTCTAAATACCAATTGAAAATATTTATTGACCCTTTGACGATTTTGTCTTTAAACTTGTTTTTAATTTGGACCATTTCTGAATCTTGACTATTTTTATCAATACATTCTATTGACATTATTTGGGGTATCAAATTAACAACTTTATTTGTAACCATTTTGTGCAGCTTAAGGACTGGGATATAATATTGTAACGATTCACAAAATATGCTCGGGTAACCCAATTCATCGCCTTGAAAAAAAAAACAATTCACTTATGATTCATGATGAATAGAATTTTAACTCTAAAATTTTCTATTTTTCAAATGAATTTTATTTTTTAAAAACAATTATTTCAAAACTTGTGAAATTGATTAGAGAGATAAATTCGGAACTTATTTCTATGACACAAAAAATGAATGACTAAAGCATTGAGCATTTCGTTCTTTTGAATAAGCTATTTCTTAGTCGTTTATTTTTTTAAATAATAAGAGTTAATTTTCAAGCATTAGAGTTGTGATTAGCAAGCGTTTTTAGTGATTTAAAAAGTCTAAGTCATTTTAAAAATTAAAATGTTTACCTTCAAAGATGACGTTTTCTGGTTTAAAAAGGCCATCAAAAATGTGTTTTAAAGATTTGAAAAATTTTTCGCTTAAACAAGCAATTATGGTTTTGGAAAAATCTCCTATTTCGATTATTGGTGCCTCGATGAAAAGGCCTTTACTTGAGTTCAAATGATGATGATAAATGACCACTTCTCCATAATCAATTGGACAAAATGAAACAATTTTCAATTCATTAAATTCAGAACTTAGCAGTTGCTAAAAATAAAATATTAATCTTATTTTTAATTTAAATATTAGATTTCAAAAATTTGAAAAATATCAATATAAAAATAATTTTTTTTTGGTTTTGTTATCTTTGTGATTTTTTTCAAGAGGTATTTTGTTTCACTAGTTTTTTTTTCAAAAGTTAAAAAAAGGCGTTTAAAACAAATTGCTTTTAAAATCTTAAATAAATATTACTTTTTCAAATGTTTCATAATTTTTGTATTTTGTATTGTCATTTTTTGGTTGTTTGATGAACGAGAAGATTATTTCAGTTTCGAATGTTGATTTATTCAGCTCGTTTTCATATGTGACATTTAACCGAGTTTTAGAATGACAATTTTCTTTGATTTCATCCAATTTTAATTCTATAGCATTTTTCAAATCCTTTAATTAAAAAATTTGTCAACACGTGAATTTATGCTTTTCTGAATTTATTTGATAAAGAACCTTAATTAATTTAAATTATGAATTTAATGACGTAACATTTTATTTAAGACTTGGTTGTTAAATTCGTCAAAAATATACAACTTATTAAATTAAATTTTATTTTACTCCCTTTATTTTTGAAGGTAGAAGCCATGCTAAATTATGATTATGAATGACAAAAATGAACATTTTTATCCATTAATTTTTTAAAATATTTAAAATTTTTTAAAATTATTCAATCTAGCTTTATAGTTGCATTGACCTTTTTAGGATTAAGTATGTTCTAAAAATTATTAGCATAGATTTTAAATTAGTCATTACAAAGAATTAGTTACCAAAATAAACTAGATATACTTAAGAAAATAAAAAATTTTGATTTAAAATTTGTTATAGATAACGAAAAATTAAAAAAACCTTAAATGAAAAATAAAATTTTAACTTATTTAGATGAAGCGTTTTAAATTCAGTTGGACCAGAGAGACTGGTGGAGATAAAGAAAGAAAAACAAAACTCAAACCAAATGTTTTGTTTGAATTCATCAATTTTAAAAACTCGAAAAAAAAGCAACAATTTTTATACTTTGACAATTTAGCTTATGGAAGTGGACTAAAAAATGTTTAACTCTTACCGACTCTCCAGCAGAAATATCAAAAATTAAAATCGAACTCGGTGTATTCGATTCGACGATCATTTCATTGAATATTTCGAACAATTTTAAAATGTATTTTTTGTAAATTTTTAAACTAGAATCAATTAATAATGTCATGGATGAAAACTTAAAATCGGCAATTGACGGCTTGGAAAAAAAAAAATTAAACAGGCCTGATAATAATTTTAAAGAAGAAGTTACATATATTTCTAGTGACAAATCGAGCGGTGAACTTGAATGGGAAAACAAAAAATCGGTTGAGTCGAGTTTATTTTCGCTCTTAATACGAAAATTAAGTTCTTCGTCATCGCTTTCAAATTCATTGTTCAAACACTTTTTTTTGCTCTTCAATTTAAAAATTAATTAAAAAAAATTAACAAAATAAAATTTTATTTAATACATTTTCTTCAGTTTTTTCACTTATTTCAGTACTTTTTTCGCTTTCGTCCATACTTCTATTCCTTTTTTTGGAACTTTTCTATTTATTTTATTTTTTTTTAATATTAGAGGAAAACTTATACAAAAATTAAAATAAATTACCTGGTTAGTTTGAGACGATGATTTTATTAATTCATACTAGGAAAGAAATAAAAATTAATTTTAATAAATTTTATTTATGACCATACAGTTTTTTTTGCCGAGGAACAAAGCTTGTCAAGATCCTCACCGGACAATTTGGATATTTTTTCTTTTTGTTGCTTTAGTTGTGATGGAGTGGAATTGATCGATATATTTTTTGCAGCCTTAATCGCAGAAGACCTCTGTTCTTTTTTGTGACAAAGTTTATCAATTTGAATTGGCAACTTTTTCTTAGAATCCAAAGGACTAGAAATCTTTGTTTTAGCGCTTTCATCTATCGATTTCTCTGAGTTCTCATTCAAATTTTCCGATTTTAAATCAAATGCATTTTTTATGAGTTTCAGCTCCTCGTCCATCGACAGCAAATTTTTGTCCTTATTTTCGTTTATTTTTGAATCAAAGGCTTTAAAGCTTTTTAAGTAATCCTCGGCTTCTTCAATGGCTCGAGTCATTTTGGGATTTTTTGAGTATTTGGAAATTATTTCTGGTTTTTCTTCACAATCATAAGGTTTAATATTATCTTTGAAAACAGAGCCCCTTTTTTAAAATATTGTTAATACATTTTACCAAAAATCAGTTCCATGTTACGTGGTATTTCCGCCGAAGAAAACAACTTTGTATTCTTTAGGTTCATTTGGTGTTTTTTTTTTCCTTGAGCTCGATCCATTCAAACTTTTTCGGTACACTTGTTCTGTTATTCGTGCAGGCCAACAAGGATAACCCTTCATCTTAGCCCTAGTTTTAATTTCAATTCTTAGCATTAATTCTAAAGTACAAAAAAAATTACCAAACAATGTCATTGACTTCGAGCAATTTTCTGGATGCATCGGTGTCAGATTTGTCATTCAAACTCTCGTTTAGGGAATTGTTATTTTGTTTAGGTTCACTTTTGATCCCATCTAGTGGTTGTGAATTCTTTTTTTGACCTTTTCTCGGCATATTTTCTTTAAAAAATTGAATCTAAATAATAAATAAAAAAAGGCACATATATTTAAAAAGTGAATTTTGTTTAAATTTTAGAAATGTCTTAAAAATTGTCCTTTTATCCAAAGCAACCAAAAGTGTTAGTTAAATTTACATCATATCATTTTAAAATCATATGAAAGATTACATTGTTAATTTAATTAAATTTAATCTTGGTTTATTGTAGTTAAATTTAACTTGATAGAACATGACTTTGCAAAAAGTAACTTTGGAAAGCAAGAACAAACTTGGCCCCGTGCCTGGTTATGTCACTTCCGGAACACACAAAGCTGGAATTATAGTTATCCAAGAGGTTCTTGAAAACTTAATTTAATTTGATCTGAGGACCAAAATTTTATTAATATTGGTTCTTAGGCTTTATTTTTGGAATAAAATTTCATGCACTAATTTTAAGTGGTGGGGTGTGAATGAACAAATTAAAAGCTTAGCAGAAAAGGTAATTTATTTTCTTAAAAATTGTCTAAAATAAGAAAAATATTTTAGTGGTATGGTGACAAATATGTAGCTATTGTTCCGGATTTTTATCGAGGCAAAGTTGCCAAGGATCACGAAGAAGCCGGACATTATATGAATGATTTGGACTGGTTTGGCGCTGTTCAAGACATTCAAGCAGCAGTTGATTACTTAAAGGCTAATGGAGTCCAAAAAGTTGGCTGTGTTGGATTTTGTATGGGTGGTGCTTTGACGATCGCAGCCTCAGTTCTGGTTGATGGATTGAACGCTGCTGCCCCATTTTATGGAATACCAAATGCTCAATTAGCAAATTCCGGCAAAGCTAGAACTCCAATGCAATGTCATTTTGGCACTAAGGACAATCTTAAGGGCTTTTCGGATCCCGAGGCTCAAGACGCTCTCGAAAAAAATCTAAAAGAAAATAATGTGGTTTATGAGTTTTATAGATACGATGCTGACCACGCTTTTGTCAATGATTCAAATGCCGAAAAGTACAATGCAAATTGTGCAAAGTTGGCCCATGAGCGAACTCTTGAATTTTTTGGAAAATATTTAAATTAAATTGTTTTAATTTTAACGACTTAAGTTTTAGTTTATTATAATAAAATTATAGGATATTCTATCACGTTTTTATGATTTAAGGTTCAAATTTGAAATTTTTCAAACATTTTATGAAAAAATATTAATTAACTTATTGAATAATGAGCAAATTTTTAGTGATAAAATAATTTAAAAAATTAATATTTAATTATTTTAAAGATCTACATGAAAGCAATTTTGTTTATTTATTTATGTATTAAAATTTGTTAAGGCTTAACAATTTTTAATACATTTTACCATTAAAATCCGATAAACTTTTAATAACTTTATATACTTTTTTTGAATAATTTACTTTTTCTCTTAAATTTTTCAGCCGTCAAAGTTTTTTGAAATTTAAATAGGTCTAAGCCATTTAAAATTTTTTTTTTTTAAACTCTTCAGGTCGCTTCAAACTATTAGATTGACATTTTATTTATTTATTTGTTAATCTGTGCCGAGCTAAAGCCAGAGCTCCTTCAGATTAAAAAAAAACCAAATTAAAAATAAACTAAAATAATCATAATAAAAAAAGAAATTTTTTTTGTGTTTTTTTAAACTTTTTGACGCTGTATTTAAAATATTGCAGTCGTTTTTCACTTTTATTGGCACGCATTTTTTAATAAAACGCTCTAATTTGTTTCTCTAGACTTCAAGAATATGTTTTTTAAATAAAATTTTGCATAGTAACAAAAAAAACGTATTATAAATATTTTAGGGGTAAAAGAGTTAAAGTGGTTAAAATTTGGGGTAATTCTGTTAAAAACCGGGGTAAATATGGTAACTCATTTAACCGTTTTACCCCTAAAAATAACCCATTTAGAATTTGGCTTCAAAAAAAAAATTTTTTCTTTCTGTCTCTTAATTTGAAGTTGTTACTAGTTGGTCTTAGCAATGGCTAAATAATTTTGCAAAATCTCATTTCGAACCGAAGTTATCGCGCGTAAATCAAATTATACTTTTGATTGATTTTCACCAGTTTTTCGAACTTGATCGATTTTAAGACGAATGGTATACAAACGAAAAATAAAAACTATATATCTGGATTCCTTGACCTGTTAGCTACTTAGAATGATACTTCGTTTCTCTCTTGGATGTATAGTTCTCATACAATTTCACAAAATAAAAGTTCTCCCCCAATTAACCAATTAAATAATTACCCCATCTTACGTTAAAAAATTTATTTTTCCTTTTTTTTTGGTTTGTTAAGATTTCATTTTCACAAAAAAAATAACTGAAATTCACTTACATTTCTCTCAAAATGGTCAATCAAATTTTTGCTTTTAACTTTTTAAAAATATTTAAAAAAATTTTTTCATCGAAATTAAGCCTTTTTCGAAAAATTTTGGAATTTTTTCAAAATAAATAAATATTAAATGGTAAAACTATAACTAAAAATATGGTGAATTCATCGTAACAAAACAGCTCTGTATTCAAATTACAATTATAAAAGATATTTGATATAATTTTTTTTTCTAATTTAAAATCACCATTTTTGATCCAAAGTTCCAAATCAAAATTTGTTTTGTTATCAGTTTTTATATTTTTAGTATAAAGTGATAGTTAAACTTTTTAAAAATACCTAATTTGTTGCTCAATAAATTGTCTTTTGTAATTGGTAAAATATTAATTCCTTTATTTTAACTATGTAATAAAATAATTTGAAAAATAAATTTTATAATTAAGTTTAGAACTAAAAAGATTTAACAGAGTTTTAAATCTGCCCATTTTGTTACTTTAATAAGCTTTTTTATTAGACGTTCTATGAGAGAAAAAGGTGAGACAAAATGAGAAAAAAATGCAAACATTTGAAATCCTTGGATTTTGCCCAGAGTAACCTTCTTTCAAGTGACATGACTTTATCAATATTTAATCTTTTTCTGATTATAAAACGCCAAAAGCAAGTAAAAGTATGCACTTTACTAAACTATCTTGATTGTTCGGTTCCTTGAAAGATCCAGGTTACCTCTCGAAAATTATGCGTTTTTTTCACTTTTGCAAAGTGGCTTATTTTTTTATTGTTGAAATTATTTTACTCGGGTCTAAAAGCGCCTCGAACTCATGAATTTTAGCCGCTTATGACTGCTCTTACTTTTTTACTTGACTAAAATTGTAAACATTTACATTTGTAACTATTTACCATTTATTAAATTAAATACACCTTAGTATTGAAAAATAAAAAATTCATTCTTTCTTATGGATTGCTTTATTTAATCATTAAATGGAAAATTAACAAAAATAACTTTTTTTTAGAAATTATTATATTTCTTTAAACATTTCATTTTCTGGTTCCAATAGTTCTTCAAGTTCATTTTCTTGATCCAAATCATTTTCCTCGTAATAGCCCTCAAAATCATAATCTTCATCATAATCACTGTCGATAGGTGGTCCAATATATAGCATTCCATTTTCATTCCAAACATTTTCATCGGCCACTCTTCTTATCGGAGTCATTAAAGATTCAAAAGTTAAATTTTTTATTTCAAATAGAGGACAATCTCGATCTCGAGGTGTTTTTATTGTTTCTGGATGATCGAAGATAAATTTGTTTGGATCAACTTTGCTATCATTACAGCTGATGTGAATTTTTCTAGGTGAGTGCCATAGAGCAGCTTCCAGAAGAGAGTTATCAGCAGCATTGTTAAGACTGACATCCAGATAGCTCAATTTGTCCAATCTTTCCAGAATTTGTTTTATGGCTAATAATTTTTATTAATTTATTTGAAAATTAGAAATTCGAAAATATAAAAATACCTTGATCGCTCAATCTAGAGCAGCCTTTTATTTTCAAAATTCTCATTGTCGAAGAAAATTTGACCAGACTTTGTATGCATTCATCAGTAATCTGGATAAATAAAAAATTAAATTAAAATAATATTTTTCCTCAAAAAATAATAATTACGTATTTATTAAAATTTAGATTTAATTCTTCTAAAGGAGTTTTGATGTTTGGACAGGCAAACGGATCATCGACTAAATTAATGCATTGATCGATAATTAAAATTTTGAGATTGCTTAATTTTTGAAGCAAACAAGTAACCAAGTCGTTGTTACAATGGCTCCTACCAATGTCAAGTTCTCTTAGATTTTCAAACTTTTCAAATTCTATAGTTTGAAGATCATAGGAAAGCAGACTATCAAATCCATTTGCTAAAAGAAAAAGTATGATTTGATTTTGATTTGATTTTTTATACCTACGTGACAAGAACAATGATTCCAATCGAGGCGAATTGTAAACAATACATCGAATAGTGATCGATGAATAAGGTTCATTCCGTTTTAAGGATAATTTTTTTATATTCGTACATCTAGTTAACAAAATCTCAAGGTATGAACCTTTAAGCTAAAATTATTTAAAAAAATTAAATGGTTAATTTTGGGACGAGTTTTTTTTGTAAAATTAATATTTGAATTAAATATTATAATTAAATATTTTATTTATTTATTTAATTTTAATTTTATATTTTTAGAGCTCAAAACTCAATTAGCTATATTCTATTTATCATGAGGCTTATAAGAAGGACTAAATTCCATTCTGAGAAGCCTTAGGGAGAAATCTTCCTTAAACTATTCTAAATAATAATAATAATAATAATAATAATAAATATTCATTTTCTTTCCACCTTTGGGGTGGTTTATTAAATCATTTTACCTTTAGTAGGACATTTCATATCAGCAACTATAATGAATCGAGATTCTCTTACTCATGTTTTATGTTAGTAACAAACATTTTCATACAAATAAGGCTCTTTTTAATTTTGAGAAATTTTTTTGCGTGACAAAATTTAAAAAATAAAATTTTCACTTTTTTTTGATATCAAAATATTTAAGAATAAATTTTGGACATCTTGAAATATTTTTTCAGCTCAAATTTTTTGTTTAAATCGCCAAAAGTTAGCAAAAACAGTCGTTTGAGAACTAGATTTATTTTTAGGTTTTAACTTTTTAAAAATAATCTTGTTCTGTTGAAAAAAATTTCTCTTCTATTCAAATTATTTTTTTACGGTGTAGAAGATCAATTCGATGCAGTAACCTGTGACAGATTGAAGCCTTTGTAGAAAAGAAAATGAGCGCCTCCTCGATTATTTGTTAGGAAAGAAAATGGACAAATTATTATTATTTATTTATCCAAATTTAAAAATAATAAAATCCTTCATGCCGTAGCTGATTTAAAAGTTATTAATTTTTCCAAATATAAATCAAGAGCTCAAACGACTTTTTTTGCTAAGTTTTTATTTTAAACAAATTTAAACAAAAAATTTGAACTAAGATGTCTAAAATTCACTCAAGCTCATTTTATTGTTATGGAACTTTGGAAAGATTTAGAAAAAGTAAGTTGTAAATCACATATGTAAATTAAGGGAGATTCTTGGCTTGACAAGTATAAAAATTTGATTTGGTAAATGAAAAGGGCCAATATTTTAAAAAACAAAAAAGGAAATTATTTGAGCTTTAGAGTGCTGTTAAAACCTGAAAAGCCAATTAAAAAAATATTTCAAATAAGAAAGAAGAATAGAAGGAGAAATATTTAACAATTTGAAATTGAAAAAAATTTGATAAGGTTGGATGACATCAATCTGTGGCGAAAGAGTGGAACAAGTTTAAATGGTATTAAAAATAAACTGCAAACTTTTTTTTTTTAAGAAAAGATTTAAAAGGTTACTATAGCGTAACTAATCAGTTTACTCTGTTTTCGGATGAATGACAATCATCTTTAATCTATATCTATTTTTTTTATTTTTATTATTGTAATTATCTGGTACAAAAATTTAAAAATTATTGATAAACTTAAAAGAAAAATGATTCAAAAAAATCTAAATTTTTATATTTTATTTTTATAGTTTATATTGCTTAAATATATTAAAGTAACTAAAGTTGTTTTCTACTATATAAAAATATAGTTAAGAAAACTAAAATCAATAATATTAAAATTATTAAAATTTTATAAAATTTTGGAAAATTAATTTTTTTTTCTGTGTCAATGAGGCTCTAAAATTGTTAGTGATAAATAACTAGTTAATTTTTTTTATTTACTTTCATTCGGCAATGCTAAATAATTGAAATAAGGAATTCGTCTGAAATTTGTTTACTTGAAAAAATTAAAGTCATAATTTCGAGAACCCTTTTCAATTTGATATACTAATTTCTCTAAGATATTTTTTTTTATTTGATAATAAAAAAAAAACATAATAGGAGAAAATTTTGACAGACTATTTTTCTTTATCTAAATGACTTTTAGATAAAGAAATAATTAAATCGAAATAAATAATAATGAATCTTACCTTTTCACAGTCATTCAAATAAACCCTTTGGATTTTTTGATTATTAGGTTTAATTCTCTGAAAACACTCCCCACTAATTATTCTACAATTAGAAAAATCAAACTCTTCCAAAAGTGGACAATGCTGGAATATTTTTGATATTGATGCATCACTCAATCGATGAGAATTTGATATTTTAATAACTTTCAAATTGGCACATCGTTTGACCAATGGTGTAAAATTTTTGTTTGATACACTTAGATTGTTCAATAATAAATGAGTCAATTTAGGGCAAGTATCTCCCAAATATCTCAATATTTCACCAATTGTGGTACCAAATTTTGAATAGCATTCCGAAATGTCAAAATACTTCAAATTTCTAAGATTTTTATTCAATATCTGTAAAATCGCTGTTTTTCCAAAATCTTCAATAAAAAAAGTTAATTAAAAAAATTTTTTTTTTCATTTTAAACCTGGTCGACACACAAAACCGTATTGATTGTCTTTTTTGAAACAATAGTTCTCAAATATGCATCTATTATTTAAAACAAGTCTTTCTTTTTGGTTCCATGTGAGCCTTGCTATTTCGTACCATCGTCTACATACTTTAAAAAAATAAAAAAAAAAAATAATTTTTTCTAAGCTACCTTGCTCAGCAATGCATAAATCTCTGATTGAAAAATACGAAAAAATATTATTTAGGACATTATAAGGTAGCATATCTAGATAACATCTAGATGGCTGGTAATCAATTTGACTTGAACTTGATTCAGTAACTTGTTTTTGAATATATTTTTCCGAATACTTCGGCTTGGTTATGCTGTTTTTTTCATACATTTTTACAATAAGAGGTCTTCCGCACAAGACCAAATCGTTCTCTTGAGCATTTAAGACATTTTCAGCACTCTGAGCATCATTTAATTCCACAAAAGCAATGCCTTTTGACCTGTTAGTGTCTTGGAATCGTAAGATTTTGCATCGTTTAACAGAACCAAACTTCGATAAGAAGTGCTTTAGCAAATTTTCATGCACGCTCCATTCTAAGTTACTGACGTAAATTTTATGCTTGATTACATCGCTAGAATTGTTAACTTCTGAGCATTTATCGGGCTCGATTTTAAGTTTTTGCATTTTATTTTTGTTTAAATTAATTTTTGAAAATATTTAAATTTTTTTATGCAAATTGAAATTTAAGAAAAAGTAGTTTTTCAATGTATGAATCCTATAACTGCATCCTAATTGTGAAATAATTGTCTATTTATTCAATTTCATTCAGAACTAATCAGAAATTCAATTTGACACACAAGGCTTAAACAAATGTATCTTTGAATTGTCTTATAACTTTTTTATCTTTTTTTGGTAAAAATAAAATTTTTAATTTAAAGAATATAAATAGTTTTTTAAAAAAATAAAATGCAATTAATATTAAATTTTTATGTCTTAACTCAGTATTATTTTTGTTAACTTATGTTTGTGGATGACAGATTTTCATCTATGCGGAATTTTGGTACCATTTGAAAAACGATCTGGATCTATTTTTGAGTAATATTGCGGAATAAAATGGTTGGACGGATTAGAAATAAAACCGTAAATACAAATAAAACTCAAACCGGAAGTACAAATAGACAAAAGCCAACTAATCGAAACCCTCTTAGGGAATTTAATCTTCAGACCAACCAAACCAAATCCCAAATTTCAATAGCTTTCAATATCAAAACTTGTTCAAATCAATTATCACCAAAGAAACAAGGTAGAAAAAGGCTACCTCGTGACGAAAATGGTAAAATTATTAGGCAAAATAAAAAATAAATGTTTTTATACAGTTTTTTTTTGGCTATTGAATCGAATTTTTTAGTTATAAATTTAATTTTAATTTTTAATTTTTAATCGAATTTAATTTAAAAAAGGGATTGTCAAAAAATTATCCTTGGTTTTTACATTTAAATTTTTCTAAAACTCCTTTTTAAGTAATTGCAAATTTATAATTACTTTTCTTGAATGAAATTTTTTTTAGATTTTTTGATTTTGAGATTTTTTTTTCTTGTCTCAAAAATGTAAAAATGTAAAAATATAAAAATGTACAATAAATTAAATTCTGCCGTAAATTGAGAATATTATTAGATTTTGTAAGATTTCCATGATTTAATATAGTTTGGGAAATACCCGAGTAGGTTGAAACGGAACTAAATCTTTTCTTTTATTCAAGTTTTTTCAAATTTTTTATTTTTTATTGTTTATTTTTTAAAAAATTAATTTTTCTAGTAAAATAAAAATTAAAAAAAAGCAAATTTTTAATTAATTCAGATGACACAAACATCAAAGCTTATTCTAATATTCCGTCAAAATTCAATAGTCCACTGGATTTTTTTATGAATTCAAAATTATTTGAAATAATTTTCTAATTAAAATTTAATTTCAAAGCCATGTGTCCATATGTCTTTTTATTAATCAAGCAATGACATTCATTCAAGGTAGATGGTCTAAAAATGTCTGGAACAGGAATTTATGCTCAAAGCCCCCTCGTGAAATTTTTTCGACAATTATGCAAAAATTCAAATTATTACATCTAATCATCAAATAAAAGACATTTCCTCAGGCATTGGCAAACAACAAAGCTAAATAATAACTGCAGTGGATGATTTGCCAAATTTTGAAAATGCATCAACAAAAATTATGAACTAAATACACTTAAATATTTAACCCCAACTAACGCTAAGTAAAAACTTATAAAAAAAAAATTATAATTCTATCAAAATTTCAGCGTACTTTCTTATTTTTCTCAATGCACAATAACTTCGCTATACACACCTGATACAAGCCTTAAAATAAAAAGCGTTTAGAAAATATTTTTTAAAATTTATCAAAAAAAATTGTTTAGAAATATTTCATTTTAAAAATGAGTGAACCGATAAGAGTTTTAGTCACTGGCGCTGCTGGTCAAATTGGATATTCTTTATTGTATTCACTGGCAAATGGCGATGTGTTCGGCAAAGACCAACCGATCATTTTGCATTTACTAGATATCACTCCAGCATTGGGCGCTTTGGGTGGTGTTAAATTTGAGTTGGAAGACTGTTCCTTGCCATTGTTGAGAGATGTTGTCTGCACTGACCAAGAAACAGTTGCTTTCAAAGACATAGACGTGGCTGTTTTGGTCGGTGCTATGCCAAGAAGAGAAGGCATGGAAAGAAAAGACCTTTTGGCCGCCAATGTTAGAATTTTCAAATCCCAAGGCGCTGCTTTAGACCAATATGCCAAAAAAACAGTCAAAGTTTTGGTCGTTGGAAACCCGGCTAACACAAACTGTTTGATTTGTTCCAAAAATGCTCCGTCAATTCCGTCAGAGAACTTCTCTTGCTTGACTCGATTGGATCATAATCGCGCCAAAGCTCAAGTTGCATTGAAAGTTGGTGTTACTACTGACAAAGTTAGACAAGTCACCATTTGGGGTAACCATTCTTCGACTCAATTTCCAGATGTGAGACATGCTAAGGTTACTTTGAACAATGGTGAAACTAAGCAAGCTTATGATGCCATCCAAGATGAGAACTGGATAAAGAACTCTTTTATCCCAGTGGTGCAAAAGCGTGGTGCTGCTATCATCGCCGCCAGAAAACTCTCATCAGCCATGTCTGCTGCCAAAGCCATCTGCGATCACTTGAGAGACTGGTGGTTTGGAACACCGAATGATGATTGGGTCTCAATGGGCGTTGTTTCGGATGGTTCTTACGGAATCGAGAAAGGACTTGTTTACAGTTTTCCGATTAAATGCCAAAACCGCACATGGTCTATTGTTCAAGGTCTAGAGATCAACGACTGGGCAAGAGATTTGATGACAAAAACTGCTCAAGAATTAATCCAAGAAAGAGATGACGCTTTTGATGCTACAAAATGACTACCAGGCGCTGAAGAAACTTCAAAATTATAATTTTTATTTTAGTCGTCGATTTTATTTAAAAATTTGTTTACTAGGACTAATAGAATAAAATTTAATTAAATTTAAATTTTTTTATAAATGACATTTTCGATTAAATTGAATTAATTAAGAGTTGATAAGATTTTTTTCTTAATTTTTTTACGGTCATAATACTAGAAAAGCAAAAAATTTATCTGAATTTTATCTGAGTATAAATTAATTTCAAATAAACTTGAAAAGAATGAAAGATAACTTTCAAGCAAAGTTATTTTTATCCAGATATCTTTTAAGCTTGTTACCAATCTTGACGTTTTTTGCTTTGGTTTTGCTTCCAATATCTAATTCAAATTTACATGCTAATGACATTCTTCGAAGTTTATTTATTATGAATTTTTTTAAAGTAACATGCTTCTAAGTTTCAGTCAATACCAAGCTTAATTGTTATCTGAATGCTTCATTTTTGAAATAGAAACTCTAATCTACGAACAAAGAAACCCCAGAAATTCCAATATTTCTTTGATATTTTTCTTTTTAGTTATGAAGTTTTTTCCATTTTATTCAGTTTAGCCTTTATCTTATTAGAATTAAGTATCCAAATCATGTGATTATTATATAATTTTTACATTATTTTATTGTTTTATTGTTCAACTCTTTTGTGTTATTTTTCAAAAGACGCAATAATTAAACTTGCTTAAAGTTATTATTTCTAAATTTTCAAATTATTTAAATTTAAATTTGAAGTTGATAACTTCAATGTTATTAATAATTTTCTAGAAAAAATGGGTTATTTGTTTTTCAGCATAGAATTCTTAATAGAGTGTTATCTTTTGCTTATAAAACACAATTTATCGATAATTCGTCCCAAAAATTTAAGAATGAAATTAAATAAAAATGGCTCAAGGAATTTAAAATAAAATTTAAGGAAAAGTGACAATCTTATTGAATCAATGTCAAAAACGGCTAATGGTGAAAAAACCTTTGAATATTTTATACAAGATTGATGAATAGCTTTGTGATCAAGAGATCAATATTGAAGTTTGCAGCATTCATTTTGATATCAATTTAATTTTTACAGAATTTGTAAAAAAATTCAAGAAATTTAATTTAAATATTTCAATGTTTAGCTTTATTAAATGATTTTTTTTAGACAAATTTATAAATTTTTATTTTTAACTTGTAATAATTATTTTATAAAATTAAATAAATGAAATGTTAATCGGTCTTCATGGCATGGGCACTAGCCAGTTGATTAACCTTGAAAGTTAAAAAAAAAATAGAATGATCTTAAGAGAATTGAAAAAAAGACAAAATTCTTCAATTTTTCTAATAATGTAGTTCAATTTTTTGTTAAATAATATTTTTTTAATAAATTCAGATTCAATTTAATAAACTTTTAACTAAATTTAATATTTTTATTTATTATTAGGCACCGTCCTTTAGCAAATATTTATATTTTGGATTTTTTTAAATTGTAAATTTGTTGCTATTTAGACTCATCTTTCCCAAAAATCACATCATTCGCTTAATGGGTAAATATTCTCTTGAAGTAATCTTACTTAAATATCCACAATTATCTTGAAAATCAATAATAAATTAAGTAATATTAAAAAGTCCGTCTTAGTCAATAAACTTTCAAAATAAGTTCTAAACAAACAGCGATAATCAGTTTCCTTGTTTTGCAAGAAGAGGAATCTAGCTTCCCTCAGTTCCTTTGATCCAAGATACTAATCAAGATGAGATCGATATTTTCGGTTTTTAATCAATTTCAATGTTTTAAAATTCTTTTTTCAATTTCAATCTTTAATGCATTTCTAGATATTCAATTAGGTTTTAATTAAGAAGAATTTATTTATGATTTAAATTTTAGAAGGATTTCCAGTTTCTAGAAATCGGTATAAGTTAATCATCATGCGACTTTTTAAATTAACTTTGAATGATAAATTCAAAAAAAAATAAAAAAAATTCAACATGACTAATTCAAAATTTTAACTCAAATAGACTTATTAATTTTTTTTACACAATTGCTATTAGATCTAGATAAGTCAAAATCATATTTTTTATAAGTAGATTTAATGATAAATCAAAAATGACTCTTTCAACTGGAATCAAAAATTTATTTATTTTTGGAAATAAGAATAAAATATTAAGTTAGCAAGATAAGTTTTTTTATATCGAATAATTTTTTTTAAATTAAATTTTATCAAACGAATAAAAAAATACCCTAAAAAAAGATTTTTTTGGATCAGTAAAGATAAAAAAATTTTAATGGAATTTGAATAATTATCAAATAATTAAAATTATATTTGATTTTAATATTAATTATTTATTATTTTAAACTTTTGTTATTTGCTAAATTTGTTTTAGTTTACAAATTTAAATTAAAAGTATTTTTCTTAAATTATTGCCTATTTAAGTAATTAAACAACGGATATACTTCCAGATAAAAACTCAATCTCGAAATTCATTATTTATTGAATTTATCCCGGATATTGAATAAAAAAGTCAGAAAAAAAGAAAAATTAAAAATTACAAAAATTAAATTTAAAAATAATTTTGAATTAATAAGACAGATTTTTCTAAATTTTTAGCTTTTAGTTTATTTTAAGCAAAAATTTGGTTTAAAGTAATTCGGATTAAAAAATAAAGAATTGTTAGAGAAACCTTTGGCCAACAACTTTTAAAATTATTTTTTTCCATCGACCTAACGGATTCTAATAAAGAAACAAAATAACTAATTTGAATTACCAAAATAGTTACCATAGAAATTCAAACAATTTAAATTAGAAAATTTTCACTTAAATTTTTTTTGATATTTACCTTTCGGAACTGAGTGTTAAAAATATAAGTTGTTAAAATTGCATAATTAGATCGAAAGTGCTGTAAATAAGAGTGACTCTAGTTTCTACCTTTTTAAAATATACTTTTGATTTTAATGTTTAAATAAATTAAATAGTTTGAAATTTCTTAGCTTCTTTAAGGCAAAGAAATAATGTTTTGAATCACTTCAAATTAAACAAATTAAAATTTGGCTAAACAAATCGGTAAAAAACGAAAAATTCGTTCGGATTCACTTTTAAAAAAACATGGGAACTTCTTTGCAATTTTTGCATCAAAATCTTTACCAGCTTAGAGATTCAAAGGTAATCAATATTTTATAGGTTTTGACTGTTATTAAAAATTTTTAGCTGCTGGAGAACGAAATGTTCAAAGAGTTGTACTATGAAGCCAAAGGACACGAAAAACAAGCAAATTTGACCAACTTGGCATCTCGCTCAAAAAAGTAAATTATTATACTTATCCATGTGAATATAAATAGAATTTTATTTCAGCGACAAGATTACTCAAGAAACTAACTTTTATCTTATCCTAACAAATATGCTCAGTGAACTCAAAGAAATGTGAGCTTTTTTTCTAATTTTTAATTAAAATTAAAAAAAATCTTTCAGAGAACCCAACTCATATGAATTCAAAAAAAAACTGGAAAAAATCTACAAATGGTATTGTAAAAACAAGGAGTCGTTTTCCAGGAACGAGGTTAATATTTTTGTGAAATTACGGCTACAGTCAAAATTACAGTGGTGATTTCATAACAGTATTTTACGAAAAATTACGTAAATTTTCAGGATTTTGAGATAATTTTGGTAAAATTTGGTAAAATTCAAAACAGCCAATCCAAAATTTTTTGAAAAAATGTCTTTTTTTCCCAAAAATCGATAATTTAAGATAGCTTTTTTTATAACAATTTAAAAATATCTATTTTTTTGACCAATTTATGAAAAAAAATATCAAAAAAAGTTTTGAATTTTACCAAATTTTACCAAAATTATCTCAAAATCCTGAAAATTTACGTAATTTTTCGTAGAATACTTCTTTTTGACTTTTCGGATTTTACGTTAATTTACGTAAAATGTGGTAAAATTTGGTTAATTTACGGTATTTTACGTAATTTTTCGTAAAATACTGTTATCAAATCACCACTGTATTTAATCTTTAAAATAAAAATTGGTGAGATTTAGATTAAAACGTTTATATTTAGAAAAGTAAAGCAGCAATGCTGATTAGAGAAGCTCAAATTAATCAGTCTGCTCGTCGATCGGCAAATGCAAATCATGATTTTTCTGAAAGGGTCACGGTACAACAGACAACTAGATCCAACAGAGACATGAGTCCGGTCTATTTCCCAAGTTTAAAAAGCGCTTACAAAATAGAAACTGGCCCAAAAATTAAAGAAATAAGATCAAAAAATAAATTATCAGGTTGGATATTTTTTGAAATTTAAAGATTTAGAATAATTTTTTTAAAGATGAAACTCGTTCCGAGCTTAACAAATCAAGTTTATCTAATCGAAGTGAAAAAAATCAAAAATCGACTGAAACCAAAAATTTGATGAAAAGTGACCTCGATGAAAAATCCAGAGGTGAAATTCTCAAGGCTTTATCAATATATGCCGATCAATTGTATTCAAGCATAGGTTTTAGTTTCATTTTTTTTTATTTTTAATTCATTAGATTTATTTAGATAAAACTGACACCAAAAAGCTTGAGCAGAGTTTGAAGTCATTGTCAAAGTTTTATAATGCTCTTAATGATTCTAGTAGTTTAAATGTTGACCAAGCGAAAGACACTAAGTCATCGGTTACCCTAAATTCGCTGATTGAAGTTGCCAAGGAAGTCAGTGATAGGATGATTTTGTCCAAAAATCAAGTATAATTTATGACACAAAATAAAAAGTAAATTATTAATTTTATTAAAGTTAAATATGAGAATTAATGAAAATCGACAATTGTTGGAGTCTCTTAAAAACTCAGCTAAAAACCCAGCAATTAGTGAAAAAAGCTTCTTTGAAAAAAATGAAACTTTTAATGACAACTCTGAAACTGAGAGCAAATTTTTAAATGCTCCAGTTTATGCTGTCTTGACTCGGGACACATCTAAAAGACCGAAATCAACCTCTTTTACTGACTGGCGTGGATACATTAGTAGACCATCGACAGGAAGAAAAACGAGGTAATTATAGATGAGTGCAAAATGATCAAATTAATTTTGAATATTTATTAAGAAGTCCTTTAAAGTTTAATTTGAGTTCGTCTTCGCCTAGACCTAAGTCTAGTATATCAATAACACAAATTGAAATAACTGATTCTAAAGAAAAAAAAGTAAGTTTTCTAGAATTTTGTACTAATTTAAATTAAATAAGAGTTCTTAAAAAATCTAATTAAATTAAAAAAATAAAACTTTTTGCAATTTATCCAAATTTTAAATTGAATTTGAATCAATTCAATTAAATTATAACTTTTGGCGTATTATTATAGATATGATGTCAAACTTAAAAAAAAATAAAACTATTTTTGTTCACGAGTTTAGTTTTACTTAAAAAATTGATTGATATGTTTTCGTAATAAACACCATATTTGAATTTGAAAAATTTAAAAAAATAGTATTTGAATTTTTTCGAGTTCTGATTTTGAGTTTTTGTCTAAAAATCTAAATTTTAGAATTGTTTTTTATTCGTTTAAGAATATTAAATTATCAAAACTAATTTGAAAGTATTTGCATGACAATTAGTTAACGAATCAAAAATCTAAAGAAACAAATAAATTTTAAAAAGATTAAAATCTTTTATCTTTTCATAAAAAAATTTCTATTTGTATTAAATTAATTATGATTTTTTTTAGGAAAAAATTTACTGAGTAATTAACTGATTAAAATTAAAATTGTAAAAATTGATGATTTTCTCAGAATCTTTATTTTATATCGGAAAGTTAGGCAAATACAATTTTATCAAAATCCTATGTCTGGAAACTGTTAGAAGTAAATTTTATTTTCATTTCTTCTGTTTTTTTTTTCGGACTATTCTCTAGGCTTACTTAGGAAATGCTTTTTAGTATTTCTTCAAAAGAAATTTTTTGGATTTAAAGAGTTATTTTCTAATTTAATATTCAAAATTTTATACAAAAAATCGTTAACAGTAGTTGGGCATATTCCTTCAGACTCCATTAAGCTATGAAACTTTGTTTTATTAAATCTCCGCAATTCTTGAGAGTATTTTCTAAAATTTTTCAACCAAATCAAAAATTAATAAGTCCGATGTTAAGTTATATTATTTAAGGTACTATAAATTACAGTTAAGCAATTTAATTTATTAAATTCAAAAATGTAGCTGATTTGGAAAAAAAAACTTGCCAAATGTACTTAGCTGGCAATTAAAGACTGATTAACTAAATTTTACAGAAAATATTCATGAAAAATTGATTGATTTCATTTCTTGTTGATCACTTTTTAAAAAATTGGCCGACGAATAAATTTTAAATAATTTTTTCTATTTAATCAAATTGTCAATAATAATAATTGATAATTCTCAATATTTAATATGTCACCATTTAATAATTTTAATATTAACTGACTTCAGTATTCTTTGTTGACTTATTATTCATCTTTAGTTTTTTAGAATAAAATTTGAAATTTTTTTTTTTTTAATTTTGGATTAAAAATTCTACTGATGTTAAGCAGCTAAAAATATTAATAAATAATATTATTTAAAAAAAATGATTATTTAGATATTTCAGGCTGAGAATGATCAAAACGAAGAAGAGTTATCTGAAAAGTTGAAGCGTCAGCGAAGCTTTTCACGCCAAAAGAATCAACCAAAAGAGTCAACAAGCAGTTGTTCAGAAGGTCGAGAAGTTAAATATGTAACTTTTGTTGCCAAGATTAATGAAAAGTCAAGCGATGGATCATCGACAGAAAATGCAGAAAAAATTGAAAATCTAAAAGACAAATCCAACTCACAGTTGGCTACAACTGAGCCAATAATCCAACAAGACACCAAACAAAGTGAGTCCGTAACAGATAACACCACCGAAACTGCCACAATTGGAACCGAAAAAGCTTTGGAATGTCTTCATAGAGAAATAGACGAATGTGAATGCTGTAAATACCCGAGAGCGCCGAGTCCATCATTCGTTAATCAAAAGCATGATATTTTTCATTTAACTTACGTAAATGACGAAAAAAATGAATTTTCTCACCGAAAAAATCTCAACTCCCTAGCTACAGAAACAGTATCGGATCAGGACCAGACAAGCGGCTTAAGAGAAATTTTACTGTCCAACTATGATCCTAAGTTTGCAGCCAAAATAGGTATAAGTGAATTCGTTCCGGTTCAAATAATGACCCCTCAAAATAATGGACAACTTAGAAATTTAGAATTTATTCCCTTCGAAAATATTGACTCTAGTTATCCAAAGTAAAAATTTAAAAAATTTAAAAAAATTCCTTTTTTTCTAAATTTATTCTTAAATTTATTTTTTATAGAGTAAACGGTTTTCCCGTTTTCGATCCCTACTATAACAAACAACCGGCTAAACTTTATCGAACAAATCCGTCTATACCAAGACCCGAGTCAAAATACGGAACGAGATCTTCTGTCTATGAGCAAATTTTAGAAATGAAAAGAAAAGATTTGGACACAAGTGGTATTTTGTGTGATTTTAAGAAATAAATTTAGTTATCTTAAAATTTTGATTAGCTCTAAACGTTTGGCAGCCAGAAGATGTTAATTTGGTGAGGGACCTGCTAGAGTTGGAGCAAGCTCCTATTAGAGACACCCTTGTAGTCGAGGGTCTAAAACCGGATATCAGAAATGAAAACTATGAACTAGTTGGATATAAGGTAGACAATGAGCCTAGGAAACAAACAAATACTCAAACCACTCCGATGGGTAGACCGATTAATATGAACATTTATGGCCGATGGAATAGAAATGAAGAAATAAACGAAAATAAAGATGAACAAAACACCGAAGAAAAGTAATTTAATATATAGGGTGATCTAAAAAGAATTTTTGACAAGTAAAAAAATATGCTCTTATTAAGCAAATTTAATTAAATTTTTTAAATATATTTTATAGACTTTAATAATTAAGAAATCAAAAGTATCCAGTTGTTTCTTGGTTTATTATCAAAAAGAAACCGGAACAACTTTACCTGTAAATGACATTAAAATTTTCGGGTCTTGTACCATTCGTGGACAATTGTCCATGGATAACGATGTATGTCTGCTTGGTGGACAATTTTTCGAAGAAAAAAAAAAGTGTTAAAATTTTATAATTACCTGGACAATTTAAAAAATTCGTGCACAATTTGAATAATTAGTGGACAAATTGAAAAATACATGGACAAAAAAAAAATTTATTTTATTTTAATATTTTATTTTAATAGAATAATCATTTCAATCAAATCCAATTAATTAATTAATAATATATAAGATTACTTTCTTTTTCTCAAATTATATTTAGGCGATGAAATAGGCTTATTATCAACCTGTGAAGTTTTTTCACTTTTTTTCTTTCTGCCTCGTTTTTTTGGGGTCTTTACTTTAGTTATTGTTTCAATCACGTTTTCGTTTTCTGGTATGCAACTGGGGGTATTTTTAATCAAATTTTGTCTTGTCAAGGTTCTAACATTAGGCTCTGTAAAAATATTTGATCTCTTTGAAATAAACATAGATGTTCCTTTTTTTGTTTTACGCTTGAGATTTGCCTACTGGATCAACTTGGACTACTGGATCAACTTCATACAGTGGCAATTCCACTCGATTAAATAAATCTATTTAAATCAATTTAAGAAGGTGTTATAAATTAACTTTTAATTTTTTTTTATTGGTCAATTATTATTTTTGGTGGACAAATCGAAAAATAGATGGACAATTGTAAAAATACGGCATCGTGAAATTTCATACAAAACTTCCAATACAAAAATTAAAAAATTTTATAACTTTTGTTCTAAAAGTCAAAAACTTGTTCTGTAAATGAAACAAAGTGAAACAACTGTTGTTTCACCTTCTGCAGAAGTCTGCAAAATCTTTGCAAATTCTGCAAAATTGCACCCTATTTAAAAGTATTAAAAATAAAGCGGAATCTATTTGCACAGATTTTGCAGACTTCTGCAGAAGGTGAAACAACAGTTGTTTCACTTTGTTTCATTTACAGAACAAGTTTTTGACTTTTAGAACAAAAGTTATAAAATTTTTTAATTTTTGTATTGGAAGTTTTGTATGAAATTTCACAATCGCTAAAAATACCTGGACAATTTTCAAAAAAAATCGTCCACCAAACAGACATATATCGTTGTCCATGGACAATTGTCCACGAATGGTACAAGACCCAAATTTTCTTTAAAATAATCTAATCTTTTCGGAAGCGAGTAAACCTAATTTTTAAGTTTTTTTATCATGTTTACAGGACTTATTAAGTAATATATATTAAAGCATGTTATTTTTAAAGCAAAATGATTAATAAGGTCAAGTTAAAAACTTATATCAATTAGACTTTATTTTCGACAGATATGAGAAATAATAAATGGATACTCAATTTTTTCAAATTTATACAAAAAACTAAAAACTAAAATAACTTTTAAACTATAAGACATAAAAAAATGATTTAAAGACTTATTTTAAAAATATTTAATTCCTCTTTAAAACAGAGTCTAGACAAAAGTTATTTTACAGATGTCATTTACAGGTAAAGTTGTCCCAGATGATCTCTTTCTGTTTATAAACTTTTGATTTCTTAATTATTAAAGTCTATTAAATATATTTACAAAATTTAATTAAATTTGCTTAATAATAGCATATATTTTTTATTTGTCAAACTTTTGAACATTATTTTTTGAACACCAGTTTTGGAAAAAAATTTACTCTAAAAATTTTGTTTAAGTTACAAGTGTCCATCGAATACTAATTTTTCAGCTTTTACCAAAGAAACTTTGAATTCTGATGTAGCTGCTAAACCAAAATCAAATGGTCTCCAGTTGACAGGAAATCAACTGTGTAAGAAATTCGATGACTATGTTTATGAAGGAAGACCATTGCCTACAGCAAGAACTGTTCAAGATCCTGTAATCGAATAGGCTTTTTTTTGGATTTTTATTTTTTACTTTTTTTTTCTAAAGGAAAAAGAACAAATGGCTTTGATGAAATTCAATGATGCTAAGCAATCGGTTCATATACCAACCATTTTTAAAGGAACGACTTATGGTCGTAATTACGTAAAAGAATTTGATCTTGAGGAAATAGCCAAAAGAGAGGATCAACGAATGGCTGCTATTAAAATACAAAGGTAAAAAATAATTCTTCATTAAGGCTTCTATATTTTTTGGCTTGATTTTTGAATTGTAAGTGAAGACTCAAGCTGTGTCGGAATCTGACTTGAGTACTAAATTTTTGAATCGTTAAATATTAAAGTCTAGGGTTCAAATGTGAGTCTTTGATTTTTCATCAAGTCACAAGTCCTATTTAGTTAAATGGCTGTTAAAAAAAACTTGTACTTTTGAAAAGAAAATTTCCCAGTCAAAAAAATTTTAAAGACTTTTTAAAGGCTCCTTAAGGATTTTTTTAAAGATTCTTTAAAGATTTCGGGACGCTTTTTCTTTAAAAATTATTAAAAGAATGGCCTTTAGAATTTCAGTATTTATTTTTTTAAAGATAATTATTTAAAAAACTATAAAATTTCTATGAAAAGTATGTATTGTTTTTAGATTAGTTAACTTTTAATCAATTTAAATTTTTTTTTGTATTGTAGCATCATCAGAAATTAGATTATAATTAAATGAATTTTAGTATGATTTAAAGATAAAATGACTTGAAATTGAAATATTCATTGATATGAACTTAACCGTATTTACTCGTACAGAATCTTGATAAAAATTACTAAAGGAAAATCTTTTTATTTAATTAAAAGAAAGTACCGGAGTACAAAAATTATTAATTAATAATTATGGGACGAGATAAACCTTATTTGGAATTTTAAAGATTTATTCCATCCCATTCAATTGATTAAAGGTGATTTTCTAAACTTTTTAAAATAATTCGAATAAAGAAAAATAATTCAAAAAAATTTATCATTTTTTATCAAAATAATAATTTCTCGCAATTTTTCATTGAAAAAATATTTAAAATTTGCCTTTAATCTACAAAAAACGAAAATTTAATTGAAAAAATTTTTTTTCACTAGTTAATTTAACTTCATCAAGTCAGATATCAAGTCAGTATTGGGTATATAACTTAAAAACATTAAAAATTTGTTCAGCAATTCTAGAGTTCGCTGCACCATAAATCTTAACTTTTTTTAAAATGAATTTTTCATCCTCTCGACACTTTTGCCTTATGTTTTTGACCCTCAGATTTCATTCAAGCTTGATATCTGATTAACCAAAAATTTGTTCAAGAAAATTAGAAGAAGGGTTCCCGGGGGACGATTTTGGTGGATTTTGATAAAATACGTTACAGATACCTATTTTAACCCTACCAAGGTAATCATGGGCGCTAAAAAATAAAATTAAGCTTATTCTGATATATTTCGCTAAATACCTTTTTTCCAAACTTGTCCAAACAGACCACAAATTCTGATAGAAGAAAAAATTTAGAACACTTTGGTCTGTTAAGATTTTCTAATTAATCTTTTTTTCGCCTAAAAATTAAACTAAACGTAGCCTATTTTTCAAAAAAATGAAGAATTTTAGTTATTTTTATAAATTAGCGTATTATTATTATATATTCGGTATTTTCGCGAAATATTATAAGAATTAGCTGAAACTTAGTGGGTATTATTATTTAGCGCCCTTGACTACCCCGATAGGGTCAAAAAAACTACCAGTATCGTATTTCATCAAAATCAAAGGATTTATATGGTAACAAAAAACATCAAGTTTATTTTAAAAATTTGCTTTTTGAATAAATAGATTTTTTGTGAATCAAGAATTAAATTCTAGTCTAATAAACTTCTTCTAGACTCCAGAAATCTTAAAAATGTTCTTCTTAATTAAATAGGGAAATTTCTATAATATTTTTGGCAGATATTTTTTTGAAAAGCTTTATTATCTAATTTAAAGTTACAGATGCATTACAAATATATTGGTCCAATACTAAGGCTTGTGATTCAGGGTACTCTACCTTTTCAATTTATAGTTTAAGGATTATTTTAAAATTCAAATTCAAATTTTTTAAATCGATTATTTGACAACTATGTTTGCAGAAAATTTATTATAAGCCAAAAAAAAAAGATAAAATGTCTATTAAAATAATTTAAATAAATAATAATGAATTTTTTTTCATATCTTTTAAAAGTTTGTAATTTTTGTTAATTAATTTTTATTTAAAGGCATTTTAGAGAACATTTGCTACAAAAGCACAGAATAGCTAATCGCTCGGACCCAGATGCACTGGCTAGAGTTATTAATTATCGTAATGAGTTACTAAAAAGAAAACAAAAAAAAGAAGCGCTAATGATGGAAGAAAAATCGCGAATTGAAAAGGAAAATGCGAGACTCAGGACATTAATTCAAAAAATTGGAATTCATTCGGATTTATATCAGTTAGTTAAGAAATTTTTTCTAACTATACAATTGATTTAATTGATTTGTTTCAAGAATTCTTCATCAAAAAGGACCAGAGTACACAAGTAGAGTGCTTAATAAAGCAGCTTCTTGTATTCAAAGATGGGTGCGAGGCTGGATGATACGAAAAGAAATCAAAAATTTTAAACTTGTGGTAAGGAAAAAATTTATAGTGTAAAATAGCTTTCTTTAAAAAAAAATAAAGTTGTATAGAGAAAATGTCGACTGGAGTTCATTTACTACCAATTATCGTAAAACAATCTTACGAATTCTTAAAATGAGAAATTCATTTAGTATTGACTGTGAATTCATACCAAATGAAGCACTTGATTTTTATTTGCGTGAGAAAAGTTAGTTCTTAAATTTTTTTAAATTAATTTCTTTTTGATTACTTTATTTGGTTTAAGAGTACACAAGTTATTTTAATAAATTGGCTTTTTCAAATGAAATAGAGCTCAGTGATATATCGAAAATGTTCAATTTTGTTGACTTGCATCCTAACAATGATGAAATTCAAGAGGCAAAGCTGAATGTTCTAAAATGTAAAAGATAGTCTTTTTAATTCTTTAGTTTAATTTTTTATTTAAGTTTATAAACGGAAAGCTAACTCAACATCGATTTCAAAAAGGGCGATGTTCGACATTATTTACTATATTTATCCACCTAAGGCTACCAAGCTAAAGTCAACTAGAAAATCTACTTGGACAAATCCAATTGTTGACGGAGAGGACGCTCTCAGATTAAGAGGTTATTTGCTGCATGGCTATCAAATATATTTAAAATTTCATTTTATTTAAGGTTTTAAATTAATTGAGCCAACTGTCCTTGAAAAAAGTTGGAAATTAGTCAGCGAAAATTCGGTTCTGGAAAGAATGAACTCAAATGTCTCGCTAGCATTGAATAAAAATACACCTGTGCAAGATTTTGAAGACAGTATTAATTAAACAAAACTAGATATTAAAATAATAATCAAATAATTCATTTAAAAATATTTATTAAAAATTGATTGTAATTATTAAATAAAAAATTATCTTTATTCATTTATTTTTAAATTATTTGTATGATTTTAAAGAGAAATCTAATGATCAGAAAATTGGCTTAATTTTCTTGTAATTGAAATTTTCTTGAAAAAATTTAACTTTTACTTTTATTGGGAAATAAAAAATTATGTTTCAAAAACCTTTTAAAATCAATAATTTGGAAATTGGTTACTCGGATTATTAGCTATAAAGTAATTTGTTGGACAATTAACCACGATAAAAGGTTCTTCAGTATTTCCTTTTGCCTTTTTAGTCGAATCATTTATTGGATTACTATTAATTGTAATATTTGTTGGATAATTCGGAACATTTGTATGATTAATTGTAATATGAACCGAGGATGAGCCATTATAAGTGGGAGGAATCATTTGAGGAACTTTTGGACTTGGATGGTAGGTTGGAACTGTAGGAAAATTATCCGAGTAATTAGGTTCAGTATGATTATAATAAGATGACATATTGTCCGGAATGTACATAGGAGCACTAGGAATAGTGGTTGAGGACGGAATAGCTGGATAAATTTTATCGAACATCTTTTCCAAAATAAATCAAACCAAATTCTCAAATTTAAATATTTTCAAAAATGTCTGTTTCTAATGGAGTTGAAATTTTTTCTTAGTTCTAGAAAATTATTATAAAACTTAAAAATGTCCTTTTCCAATAACAACTGTTTAAAAAATCTAAAGATTTCTAGAAAACTATTGGAAAATATTATACTTATTCAGACTAGAATTTCATAAAAAATATATAAATTATGCCAATTCTTGAAAATGGCAAATTTTTCATTTCCAAATAATGACTCTAAATGGCTAAAAAAAATTTTTTCTATAATATTTATGGAAACATTGCCTTTTCAATTAAGTTTTTATTTTTTATTTGGGGTCTTATTTACTTCATCATTGTCACATAATTTGAGATCAGATTAATCCAACTGACTTTTAGATCAAGATTATCTTTTTTTTTTTTTTGGAAATCAGTAATTCAAGCAAAAGATCACATTTGAAACTGGTATTGCGAAATTTCATACAAACTCCCAATACAAAAATAAAAAATTTTATGACTTTGGTCATAAATGTGAAATACTTGTTTTTCAAATGAAACAAAGTAATAAAAAATGCAAAATTGGGCTCTATTTAAAAGTATTCAAAATAAAAATAAATACGCAATTAATTTTCACAGATTTTGTAGGCTTCCACAATACGTGAAACAAAAGTTGTTTCACTTTGATTCATTTAAAAACAAGTATTTGATATTTATAACAAAAGTCACAATTTTTTTTCTTTTTGTATTGTAAGTTTAATAGCATGATATTATTACATAAAATTAAAGAGACGATTATACTTCTCAATCTTTATTCTGAACCAACAACTTCAATACAACATATTTATAAATATTTATAGTTCTAAATCCTTTTCAAACTAAAAATAATTAAATTAACTATTTAACTAATTTACTTACTTAGTTACTTAAGAACTTATTATTGAAACCGATTTAAGATTACTTGTCGTTGGGTAATTTTTTTTGTAATTCTCTTAACTGGAAATTTATATCACCTTGCAAAAAGAAATTTGAAAAATTAACTTTAGTTGCTATTTTTATTTGTTTTTTATCAAATAAAAGTCAATTTTTAAAAAAAATTTAGATAAACACTAAGAAAATTAAAATTTATTTTTTAAAATTTGCTACACCTATATCACCTGGTCCAATTACATTTTTTTTCTCAAAATTATCCAAAAAATCTCCAAATTGAATTTCTGCATTGTTTTCAGATTGAGCTAAATAAATTCCAAACTTTGAATTTGACTTGAATTTATTGACTTGTTTCAGTAGTGAATTGCATAAAAACGAATAATCAGTCGAATCATTATTTTTTGAGTCGCTATCTTCACTTTGGTTTATGTTTATCATTTGACACCTGGTACAATTGTTTACACTTTTAAAAGTAATATTTTTATTTAGAATTTTAATATCGGTCCAAAACTCTTCACTAAAATCTCCACTTGTATTTTCATCAATTGAAACTATTAAATTAGGACGAAATTGCAGCAATAAAAAATTATCAATTTTTACAAATCCGATTTCGCCTATTTTGTTTTTTATATTTTCTTCCAAATTTTCTACCAAAAACCTCCTTAAAACTCTAATACTATTTTCACTTATTAACAAAAATTCTGCTTTGTTGGCATAAGAAGCCTTTTCAACGCTCTCCGCAATTTTCAGCAGTCGACATGTATCTGAAAAATTCAAAACTTTGGTCAACCATTCTGACACCTCATCGCCCATATCATATCCAGCTATTTTATTGGCAAAAACAATAGTTTTATCAAAATTGGTATTTAATTCCAGACTAAAACTAGCACTTAAATGGCTTAGAGTCATTTTTTGTTTGCCCAAGTCAATATATGGGTGTAGTCTGGTCAAGTTTGGACATCTTTTTTGGGTCAGAACTATTCCATTGTTGTCAACTATGACAAAATTTCTGTCATATTTCAAGCCAAAGTCCTTGATCAAAGGCCATGAATCTTCAATCTTCATCGCACGGCACGATTTGATCGGATAAATAAAAATTTGAGTTATTGTCATAAATTGTTTACCCAAGTATCCGGACTTGATGTTAACTTGGTCAAAATTTTGCGCTTTTGTTTCCATAAAGTTATCTTGGAGAAATTTTAAAAAATAATCTATGTCACATTTGGTGGACGCATATCCAAAGCTGATTCGTATTGCCCCAGTTGGCTTACCATCTATTAAATCAATGTAATCTCCACATTTATGACCATGCTCCTCGAAATTTTCCAGAAAATCCTTAGAGTCTTTCAAATGAGTCAAAAATAATTGACAAGCGCCAATATTACAGAAGCATCCAGTTCTCAAATGAATTCGATTTTCTTGAGCAAGACTATTTACCAAGTTATATCCAATGTATTTACCTGAAGAATTTTTTAGATTAAAAGCAATTATGGGTCCATAGTTTAGATCCAATCTGTCCTTTCGGTAAATTTCAACCATTTTTGTACCATTATAATGTTTTAAAACTTCAAGTTTGGCTAAACAATACTCAGTCAACTCAGCCACATACTCCTTTATTACCATAAACCCTTTGCCAAATGTTAGCTGAAAAAATTTTTCTATGGCTAAATTGAGACCAATAATTTGTAAATAAGAAATAGTTCCATCTTCGAAAAATTCATGAAAATTATCAATTTTAATTTGACTTTTTCCGTTTTGTTTTAGGGAGCAATTTTTGAAGCATACTTGAGCATTGTCAATTAGAGCCATGGACACAGTCCCACCTCCGAAATATTTTTTAGCACTTAGACAATTTTTGGTGGCTTCTGTCTTGCGAATGATTAGTGCACCGATACCAGTCGGAAATCCGAACATTTTATAAAAAGACACTACCAAAAAATCAGCCTTGATTTCATTTAAATTCAAAAATGATGTGCTGGTATAAGAAGCTGTATCCAAGCACAGAAACAAATTTTCTTTTTTAAGCTGAGGATTGATGCCTTTACTTTTTATTTTGTCAATTAAATCTAGACTGTACCGTCTTCCATTGAAATTGCTCTGTGCTGGAATGACTAATAAATTGTTCGGACAGGAATGTATGACCTGTTGGTTTTGGTACGGATTTTCGATTAGTTTAGAATCGAAAAAGCATTCCGATGATTTACTCTCGGCAAGAAAGTGCACTTCAACTCCAGGATTTGAACTCCAGACTAACTCTCGGAGTCCGATTACCGAAGTATGGTTATCGTTTAAATAAGCAAAATAAGGATTGGCACATGGTTTAGATTTTTCTTGCGATGGATCAATTGTTCCAAAATTAAAGCTTTCCAGCAACAATTTCATACCATGTGTGGCGTTTTGCACAAAGACCACGTCATATTCATTCAAATTTGTGTTGAAAAGTTGGAGAATTTTTTGTCTAGTTGACTCGACGAACAAATTGGTGTACAAACCACTTTGACTTTGGCTGTGCGGATTGCTGAACAAAGACCAAGAGCCAGATGATTCATCGTGAGTAGTTAGTTTTTGGTAATATTGCTTGATTAAACTTGATGGGTATACACAATTTGCTGCATAGTCAAGATAAATTTGATTTTTAAGATGATTGAATTCGCCTTGCTCTGAATGGGATCTTAAATTTTCGATTTGGGATTTGTAGTCCAGAACTAAATCACTTTTTTCCATTTTATTTTTGAATATTTTGGTGTTTATCATAATAAATATCAAAATTTTTTAAATGTCATGTGATATTTTTTGATAATTTCAATAGAGATATTTTTTTTGAATGTTAAATGAATTTTAAAGTCAATTTTGAGAGGTATTTAAATACATTCAAAGAGACAGTGATGTTGAAGATAACAAATATTTATATAAGCTTTTATTAATTTTTAAAGAAAGCGTCAAAGTAAACTTTAGTGCTCGTTAAAATTCATTAGTTCAGAATATGTTAAATTTGAAATCTAATCTTTGATTAAGATAAAAAATCAAAGAAAAAACTTTATATAACTAAAATTCATATTTATATCCTAAGTAACAACTGAAGCCAAAAAAGTTAAATTACTTTTTTGTGCATTTATTTTGTTAAGTAAATCATTTAATTTATTCAGCTTATATTTCAATAAAAAAAAAATTAAGAAAAATTTAATAATTTCCTAAAATTTTCACTTAAATCTTGCATTTTTTGTCTTTTGAATCGATTAACAATTCTAATATTATTATCAAAGTAACATTCATCAAGACCTACTAATTATTAACTGATATATTTTATGAATTACCGTTTTGAAATACAGTGCTACTACGATACATGGTACTGACGTAAAATTACGCAATTTTACTTTAAAATTGTTCAAACTTGAAAGCGCCACAAAAAAGTTCATTTTTAAAATTTTTTATGGAATTTTCCAAAAAAAATTATGTTAACTTTTCGAAGCTTCAAAAAATATCTTACCAAATTTTTCGTAAAATTACGTAATAAACTATTTTTTGAGGTAAAAATCGTAAAGAAAAGTAAAAAAACGAAAAAAAAAGTGAAAGCTTTTTTATTTCTTTATTCCAATATGTTTAAATTATTTCTTTGAATTAAAAATTTTACATCATAAATTGTTGCATCAACTGACTGATAATGAACATATAAATTTTAATTTTTTTTAAGTATAATTCCTCTTTTTTAACGGAAGAATCAAACTTGTTTTTTTTTTGTAATTAAATTTTTAATTTATTAACTTAGATGTTAATTAAAAAAATTTTAAATCAATTCTTGTCAGTGTACTTAAAAATAATGTTCAAAATTTGTTTAAATTAAATTTTATTCAAAAAAAATGTATATTAGCTTTTTATTTTCCATATTGTTTCAGTTTTATGATCCTTAAGTAAAAAAAATTAGATGCAATTTTTAAAATATTCAATTTTTTAATTACTTTAAATTCTATATTTGACTGATTCAAATTTTTTCTAAAATCGTCACAATATTGCAGTAATTCCATTTTAATTTCTTTGCTTAAATTCCGGTCTTTATCAAGCGCAAAATTTCTAATTAAATTTCTAAACTTTAATGATGGTTCCACAATATCGTCAATTTTTAGACTTGAGGTTTTGTATTTTTCCTCGTCAAAAACTAAGCCTAGCATTTCTAGAATCCATTTTGTAAAATTATGAACACTCATTACACAGCCATAATGACGATTAAAATCATCCACAGGTCGAATGGTTGCACAAGATTGAAAATTTTTATTCATAAAATTGACCAAATCAGTTAGTTCATCTATTACCAGACAGGTGTCAAAGTCATTTGACAAAGCAGTATGAATTTTATTCCTGGTCTCTTCCAGCTTTTGCAAAACTTCGTTTTCATTAGCTCGGAACTCCAAAGTTTGAATTTTTTTATTGGCAAATTTATCAACCAAATTCAAAAAAGACATAAAAGAATTAACCAAATTGACCGGTTTTACCATTTTATCATCACTGAATTCTTTATTGTTTCTATAAGGACTAAGCAAACAAAACATTCTAAAGTGATTTGTAGTGTACTTGGACAGCATGTCTCTGATTGAGATTGTATTAGACAAAGACTTAGACATTTTGACGTCATTTTTTAGATGCAAATGACCAGTATGAAGCCAAAAAGATGACCACTTATCTATACCATGAAATGCGCAACACTGTACCATTTCATTGTGATGATGAGGAAATATCAAATCCTTGCCTCCGGAATGAAAGTCTATGTCCCTGCCAAATGCTACATTGGCCAATGTTGAGCACTCTATGTGCCATCCAGGCCGTCCAGGACCCCATGGACTTGGCCACGATGGCTCTGAATCCTCTTTTCTTGCTTTCCAAAGCGCAAAGTCATAAGGATGGCGTTTTTCTTTATTATCTTAAAATTTTCTAATTTATTTTCAAAATATTTAAAATAAAAGTTAATGTATTCATAAAATAATTTAAAAAAGAAATTATTCTAAAGAAATTTCTCTTAAAAAATTTATTTAGTGAAATCGATTTTGCAGCAGCATACTTAAATCTTTAGCAATAAAATGCTAGGATCTATGGGACCGTGCATTGATGAAAATTTTATTTTTAAGTACCTTTTGAATCATTGTCCATGTCAGTCTGTACTTGTTCGAAAAATGATCTAATATGAAAATTTTGTGAATCAAAATAAACACTTCCAGAACTGGTAGCGTACGCTTTTTTCAAATCAACCAATGTTTGGATAAATTTGAGAATTTCCTCCACATGGTCAGTGACTCTCAGAATGATGCTAGGCTTAACACAATTCAAAAGACTAAGATCGTCCAGGAATTCTTTTTCGTAAAACTGAGTTATATCAAGAAAGTTTTTCTTCTCCTTAAAAATAAAGATTAAAATTAATAAAAATTATTTTTAATGGACATGAAAGCTGTTAAAAGAAGATATTAACCTTGATAGACCTGACAATTATCTTATCATCAATGTCAGTAATGTTCATTAAATTGACTACGTTAATGTGGAAATAGTTGGTTAATATTCGCTTAATTATATCAAAATTTACATACGAACTTAAATATAAAGACAATGAGGAAACGAATGATAAAGATCCTGCCAATTTTTTCAATTGGCAAAGATTTTTAATAATAAAATACACAAACCTAGCGTGGCCTAAGTGGGCACTGTTGTAAACTGTGGGTCCACACGAGTACCAATACAGAACATTGTTTCTAAGCTTTAAAGGCTCTTTTGTTTTGGAGAGACTGTTAAAAACGTAAATTGGATTTTTGGATTGCGCTGAATATTTCTTTGAAGCACGATTCCAAAGCGTTTTTATACTAAATTTAGATCTAGCCAGCATCGAAAGACCTTGCTTTACTTTTAGTTTATTAAATGATAAAAAATTTAAATTTTTTTTGAGGACTATGAAAATTTAATCAAAAGTAAATCAAAATTATTTAGAAATGGAATTATTTAACTTAACAAAAAAATAGCGAAAATTCTAGTCTAATTTACCATTTTTAAAATAAACACCAGTATAAAATTAATTTCTCTAAACTTAAAAAAATCAAATAAAATAGAATTCTATTTTTAATATTCAAAAAAGTATTTACATTCAAATGAAAAAAAATTTTAAATAAAAAGAAGTATTGAAGAATAATAAAATTATTTTATTTATTTAATCTGTTTTTGAAAGTTTAAAAATTTGTGTTCCATTCATACCGGAAAATAGTTTAATTTTTTTTAACAATTTTAACTATAATTATTATTTGAATCATGTAATTTTTTTATTTTTAATATATTAAATTCTTAAAAAAATTGATTCGATATTTCTTCAAATTAACAAAGCCTTCCTATCGATTATCTTAAAATTTAAAAATTAAATTTTAAATTTTTAGTATGTTTTTACGGCTGAATTTGTTTGTAAAATATTTTATTTGATTTTTTAATTTCTTATCTTTAATTTTTATTCATATATTAAAAAAAAAACAGACATAAGCTTTGTCTGTTGATAATTATTTTTTTCTTGAATCAAGATAAAAAAATTTCAAAATCAAAACTTTATGAACAATTTTTTTATTTTTTTTTTCAATTTTTTCAATTTTTTAACTGTAATTTTTTTGATTTGGGTCTTTTTCTGTTTTTCTGCGAAACAAATTTTTATTATTATTTATTTTTATTTATTTGTTTTCTGTACCGAGCTAAAGCTCCTTCAGAATAAGTTAAAAAGTAAAATAAAAAAAAATGAAATAAAATAAAAATAAAATTAATTTTAATAAAATGAGATAAAAAAAAGAATCAAAATAAAGTAAATAAGCTAAAAAATTGAAAGTTGAAAAGACATAAATTGGAAAAGATTGTTTCATGTGGCACATGTTTGAATTGTTCAAGTTTCAGGAAAATAAGAAGAAATAGTAAGGTAGCAATTACACAATGGAGTTGGGTATTCGATATATCTTGATTCGAAATCTTCTATGTATTCCTTCACCAGTCTTACAACCAATGGAATAGAATGACTCAGTCCTGTCCCAACATATCTCTCACTCAATTCAAAAAGCCGATTCGAGACTGTTTTAATTTTAGTTTATTAAAAGCCTCATGATGCACGATGTTGGAGGGGGTATCATATTTTAACATAAGAATAGATCTGACTGCTGTATTCTGAATTGCTTGTAGATTTTTGATATTATTTTCTGAAAATGAATTTGAGCAAGGAAAAGAATAGTCTAAAATTGATCCGACTAAAGATTTATATAAATTTTCTAGTGTTTTTGATTGAGACCCCATTTTTTGTTTGAAATAAATAATCTTGTTTTGAAATCTTAATAATATTTAGTCTTTTATTGCAGCGTTCTTTAATTTCGTCTACCAGTATATTAAAGTTTAACTTAGAATCAAATTTAATACCAAGAAACTTGATTTCTTTTTGGCTCACTATTCTTTTTCCATAAATTTTTAAGCTTAGATTATCACTCTCTTTTTTGTACCTAGAAAAGACTACTGAACACGACTTTTCAACTGATATCTTCATTTTCCATTTAATAAGCCATAGTTCTAGTTCGTTGGTGTATTTATTAATCTTATTTTCTAGGTTCCCCTTTATGTTATAAATGAAGAATGTAACTAGATCATCTGCGAAAAGCAGAGAGTATTCATTATTTGTTTTGTTTCTTTTGGGGATGTCATTAATATATATACTAAATAAAAGATTTATTTAATTGTTCAATTATTTTAAAGGACACTTTCAAATTGATTAAATTTGATGCATCAAAAAGCTTTATTTTATTTAATATTTTAATTAAGGCATATAAACTAATTATGTTATTATTGAATAAATTATTAATCATTTATCATTCAATTTTAATTTCTTGTCAAATCTTCGATAACAATCAAATTAAGTAAGTCTTGTTATTTTTCTCGTTTAAATATTGTCATTTTAAACATCTTGACTGCTGGATAGTCAAATAATAAATATGATTCAAATTTTTTGAAATTAAATTTTTTTTAATTGCTTGTAAAATCAAGGAAAATATAATATCTAGCTGGTTGTATTTTACGAATGAAACCTCGATAGAACAAAAAAAAAAAGGCAAAAAATAAAATTTAATAAAAAACAAAACAAACAAATAAGAAAAAAAATTTATGAATAATAATTCTTTATTTAAAAATGAAATTAAATAAGATCATTTGTCTTAAATTAGAAATAAAAATAGTAATAAAAAATAAAGGTTAGAGTACATGAAATTTTTTTACCGACAATTGATTTGGATGATTAAGTAAGAAAAGGTTCAGAAAATAAAAAAGACACAACAAGATAGAAATTAAAAGAATTGAAATTTAGTCTGAATAATCACAAAAATTGATTAAAATCAAAAACCAAATTATAATCAAATTATTCAATAAATCCCGATTATGAGATTTTTGTGATTGTTCTGTTCAAAAAATCAATTAAAATTTTTATAAGTATTTTATTTAAAAAATGTAAAAAAAAACATACAAATTTTTTATGTCTGAGTTTTTAATTCAAATATTTACAATTAAGTCAAATTTTAAAAAATATAATTGTTTCTCGATCTTTTTTAAAAATTAGACCGATTTAATAATTTAATAATTGGACATTTAATAAAATTGATTATAAACAACTAAATAAAAAATCAACCATTTCATCGATGCTTTTTCGTTTTCATCTTAATCAACCTTAAATTTTTGGAAATTGGCGCAAAGTTTTATAGTTAATGATGCATTTCAATTAACCAAACTTGGCCATTTTAACCAAGCATTGTTTCTATTTAAAAGCAATACTTGAACCTGTAATAAAACAAAAGCTTTCTTCTTTGTTCTTTATGCTTCTCATCTGCGTCAACACCACCAGTGGTCACAAACGAATAAATCAAACTGAACAAAGTTCCAAAAACAACTGTGAAAACCACACTGAATAAGCAATACCATATTGGTGCTATTGAATAAATACTAGCTAAAAAATCTTCATTGGAATAAAAGTATAAATTTTGTTCAGAATCCTGATTCTCCAGCAAAAATTTTGTGTTAAGTGATTGCAGTCGTGATATGTTGTATAAAAATTGACTCGAAGACTTTGAGCATAAGACCGTATTTCTCACAAACTCCTGAGGTTTTGCATTGTTAAAAATTAAGCCAGAACCGAACCAAAAATTGATTAGCAAATTCAAGACAAAGGCGACTGCAGCACCAGCATGGTTGGCATACGGAATGAACATTGAGAGCAAAAAAAGTCCCAAAATAGGCGAGTTTATAAAATTGTTGAACAAAAAAAAATAAGAAAGCATTGTTTTTTTGCCATATTGGAACGCCTGAGAAATTAACAAGCTCAATAGTCCCATCATTACCAAAAAAGATTTTTTAATTAAACTTTTAAATTTTTCCTTAATTTTAACCCGATCAATTAAAGGATCCAATATTTCGTTAATGATCGATTTGGTGCACAAAGTCATGCCCAGTGAGTGCTGAATGATGGAGTAATAGATGACGGACGCGAATAAAATTCCGCTGATAGACGGCAAATTCCGCGACAGAACCAAATGCAGCCAGTAAATTCCAATTTGATTTTTGTTTTTTATTTTCTTTCGCATCAAGGGATCACAGCCAAAAAAGTACAGAAAGCACACAAATCCGCCAGCTATTATTAGCAGCAAATTTAAGAATACCATGACAGGTATGTTTGACAAAAATAAAATTTTAGACTTTTTCTTTTTATCTATTGATTTATATCTGGCAAAATCGACCACAAAAAGTCCGAGTTTGGAGCACCAGGCCATTGGTAGCGATATAGCTTGGTTCAAAATTGTGTATGGAGTATACAAGTCTGTGCGAGTGTCAAAAAAACTTGTTCTGTGATTGAGCTCGGCCAAGTTCCACAACTGCTTTAGGGACACATTGCGATTTTTGAATAAAGTTAGGTGCATGGCCGAAATCAAACCGATGCATAGAATCAAAAATTGAAAGACATTTATTTTAGTGGATTGAATAAGACCTCCAAGCAAAGTTCCGGCAATCGAGTAGACTCCAATTATTATGTTGATCAATGGCAAAGACAAATCTGGGTATATTATTTGAACCATGGCGGTACAGCCCCAGAGATAAAGCGACAAAAATATCAAGTAAAATAGCATTCCGGCCAAAGAACTCAATGATTTCATGTAGCGCCTGTTGTACCTTTTTTCCAAGTAGTCATACGGAGAATTTATTTGGTCTCTCAGGCTGTACATGAACGGATGAATAATGAAGTATGAATACATTTGTCCTATGAATATTGACAGTATGTTTCCGGCTAAGCGCACTCCATGCAAATAGGTTTCGCTCAAGGAACCTACCAGCAAAAATGAAGAATTGAATGATATTGACGAGTTAATAATTGACTTCACTAGATGCTTTTTATGTATTTTTTTGAGATGTTTCTCCGGCCTGTTTTTGTTCTCTACATTGTACTCGACCATTCTATTTGCTTTTTTAAAATGATCTGAAATTGTGTAAACTTGATGGAAATTTTCTGATGGTTCGGTCTCCACTGACGCCTCTCTCGAGTCAACTATAAATTTACTGACTGTCTTAAAAATAGATAAAACACCAAAAATGGTCATAAAAATCCAAAATGATATTTGGTCTTCGATCATTTTTAATTAATATTTGTCTTGTAAATCTAGAAAAATCTTGCATTTATTAGACAAATGTAACTTTTAAATTTTTTTTATTTTAAATTTGAAAATTTTCTAACAATTTATAGACAAATTGATTTAGAAAAAAATTAACATTTAATGGTTTGATGACCATTTGGATTAATGTGCTTTCTAATGTTCAAAATCAAGGTCTTGCCGATTCTTGACGCAAAGTGTTGGCCTAGATTTGGCCAAATAAAGTGGCATAAAATTTAAGAAAATCAAATTGTGATTAAATGGTATTTTACTTAGAGTTGGATTATTTTGAATATTTGGATGATTATATTTGAATAATTTTTGATTTCGAGAGCTAAAATGCTGGATTTTATTTAAATCTTCCTTGAGGCCTAACAATTTTTAGAGAATAATACGAATGATTTTTTTTATCCTAAATTCAAAGCATAGATATTGGTTCGGAATTAAATAATTGGGTTTAAACTAGTTTGACCTCTTAAACTTGTCCTATCTATTCTAGCTTAAAATGAATTAATTGCTTCTTTTTGAATTAAATAAAAAAAACATTATTTTTTAATTGTTTAATTTTAAGTTATTATGACCTTTTTAATTACAGTTAGATTCATAAAATAAACTTTTATTTTAAAATTTTCAGATTTTTATAATGTTTTATTAGTAAAATTTTTTGTTTAATATAAAGATTTTTCGGTTCTTAAAAAGCAAGTCAATCATGACTAGACGTAAAATTCCATATTATCCAGCATTTGTACTCTTGGTTGAATGGAAAGTGTTTCTATAGAAACTAAAACAAAGCTCAAGTTAACTTTTTAAAATTTAAATTATTTTGCATTCATGTACTAGTGATTTTTTTTTAAATTTAAAATTCTAGAAAACTGAAATCAATTCTAAATATTTTGGATCAAAACTTTTCAAAATGACCGATGTCGATTTTTTGAAAGACGCTAGAAAAAAACACGACATTCCGCTTGAAAACCTTGACTTCAAGTACGTAAAAAAGTGTGAAAATGTAAAAGAGCTGGAAAAAATATATCGTGTTTTGGTGTAGGTTAAAATTTTAATAAAAAAAATTCATTCATTTCTATTTTCATTAATTCTATTAGTTCTGGTGTTGAGGGAAAATATCCTGATTTGGAAAATTTTGTTTATGAAAAAATAAAGACTCTATCTCCGAACAGGTATGATCTTTTTTTTTATCAAAAATAAACAATTTTCTACTCATTTCATATAACTAGTCGTGTTCTGAGAAAAGATAAACCCATTTATACTAAGCAAGCACTGAGCAAAAGTGAGCAAGAATTTATCGACAGCGATATTCAGGTAGATTTAGAAAATAAATGTGAAGATTAAATTAATCAACTTTTTTTAAAAAGAATTTTGTTAAAGAAATACCGAATTTGGAGAAAAAAGTGACATCAAAAACCGAGTTTAAAAATGAAGATAAGGAGCCACCGATTAGATCAGCTAAACAAACAAATATAATTAAGTCTGGAAATACAAAACCTCTTACTCAGGTAAAATCATAGTTGAATTAAAATTCTTTAATTAAAATTTTTGATTTTTTAAAGGAAACTAAGAACAGTCAAAGTGCAAAAAAATCCGTAAAACCCAAAGATTACCGAGAATGGGAAAAGTTGGTTATCCATCTCATCCATCTATTGAAAAATTTAAATTTTGTTCTTAAAGAATTGAGAAACAAATAGATAAAGAATTAGAAGAAAAAGAGAATCTTGAAACTATTTCTAAAGTAGCAGACGATAAAACTGCTGTAAACCATGGTAAAAATTTTTCCAAGTCTCTGGTCAAAGATCTACCAAAAGATATAAATATAGAAAGTAAGAAATTGATTTTAAAGTATTAAATAATTATTCATAATTCCAGAAAAACTCAAAATATTTTTTAATTTTAATCAATTAACTAAAATATTTGTCTTGATGTCTCATCCCTGCATTCACTAAAGTTTTTCTTCAAAAAGCTTTGTTTTAGAGTTAAAAAGTTCAAATTATGTGTGGTCAAAATAAATATTCATTCAAAATAGGAAATAATAACTTGACCCTTAAAATTTTTATTTTGCCTGTAGAATCTTGAAAAAAATACAAGATGAGAAAAAAATCTAAAATTTTTACCTAATTATGTTTGGACCGTTTTTCCTTTGCATCATATTTTTTCATTTTATCTAATCATTCTCAAGTCCATTGTTTTAAAACTTTACTATAATTATCAAACTTTAATTTAAAGCTTTTTAATGAATCAAAAATTATTTGAATACTCATTTTTCAAATTCTTTCTAGAAATTCTAGATTCTATTACAAATCTTGCATATGAAATTTAAAATTAGACTATTGTTTTGAAATTTTAATTTTGTATTTTTTAAATTTCAGTTGAAAGGTGGCTTTTTATTTTTAAAATAAGAACAAAAATTACACTGCAGATTTCATTTTGATTTTCTAGTTTTTTGTTTTAGGAGTTTAAAAGAGATCATAATTTTAAATTATTATTATTATTATAAGTTAATCTGCAGCCAACAAGTCCGTATATTTTGGGTACTTAAGTATTCGACTTTGGAAGTTAAGCTTTAGTTGAAGTAGAACGCGGTAATTAAATATTAACTAAATAAGTTAGTTCCAATTGCTTGCTATCCGATATGATAAAAAGTTATGTCTCTATGTGCATGAAATTGGCAGTATTTTCTTTTATGAATTGTTGTTGAGCTTTCATGATCGCTAATGTCCAGTTTGAAATGTTGAATTACTTCATACCTTTTCCTTTTATTCAATAATTTTAAGTTCTAAAGTCTTAAGACACTTTTTCGATTCATTTTATCTTTTGTTTCTTATGCGGGCTCCAGATGATAACCACGTATTTCAATTAATTTTGATTTTTTTAATATCCATCTCAAAATAAATCAACAATTTGTGTTACTCTTAATAATAAGCTAAAAAAGTTCTATTTGACTTTTAAAAAATTTAATGATAAAAATGATATAAGTCTAATTGAAAATAAAAATAACAAGCTGATGTTTAAATAATTGACTTGGAAGAAATTCATAGTCACTCTGTGCACCAGCTATTTGTTATTTTGTCCTTTTCTTCTTTACTTTCGTAAATATTTTCAATTTGAATCCAAATAGAGCTGATTAAAATATCTTTACCGAGAATAAAATTTTTTTGAATTAACAATTAAATTATTTGAACTTTTATTTTTGTTTTTACTATTTTTCTTTTTAATTTGAAGGATCTATAATTAAAAAGAAAATTAATAAAAGTTCAATTTAATATATTATACACTCGAATGGGATTTTTTAATAAGGAAAAGAAGGAGTATATTTTAAAAAAGAACATAAACAAAACTGTTTTCAAGATTATTTATTTTGTAGCTGAATTTTTGATTGTTTTGTTTATTTTTTAAAAAGATTTGGATGAATCAACAAAAATTTTGAAAGCTGACCAGGAAAAGTGTAAAGGAAACGAGTCGTTTGCGGCTGCTTGCTACCATGAAGCTGTTACTTATTACACTCGAAGCATTAAATATTTACCTACGGCAGCTTCCTACAATAATCGTGCATTAGCTTGTAATAATTCAATTAATAAAATTAGTTTTTTACTACTTTTTTACATTTCTAATTAGATATTAAGCTTGAAAACTGGGAAAAGGCAATCCTAGACTGTAATGAAGTCCTAATATATGAACAAGACAATTTTAAAGCTTTACTGCGACGTGCGACTGCATTATACAAGCAAAAAAACTTTGAAAAAGCTAAAATTGATATTGAAAAATGTTTAATTTTGGACTCCTCGGACAAAAAAGCTAAAGTAAGCCTTAATAAATTAGAGATTGTGATCGTCTTTCAATTTTTCACTTCAATCCGACTAATTTAGAATAAATTTTCTAATAGAAAAAACAATTGTACAAATGGGCAATGTGAAATTTTAGTACAAAAATTACACTACAAAAAGTAAAAACTTTAAAATTTCTTTTCTAATTGTGCAAAAATGGTTCTGCAAAAAGTACAATATTGTACAAATTTGTACAGAAGAATTCCAAGCTCTTCAAAAACTCTTGGGTTGTGAAGTTCGTTTCAATTCGATCATTTCAATTCAGAAAAACTTGAATAGCTTTTTTACTAAAAGAGATAATTTAGTTCTATAAAATGCTTAATTATAAGAAAATTTGCTTAACACTAGAAGCACCAAAACGAGTCATTTTGACTCGTTATGAAAATTAAGGAATAAATCATATATTTTATGTTTAAATTTATTTAAATTATTAAATTAATTGAATAAATAATAGTAAATTAAAAAATTTTAGTCTTTTCTTAGGCCTTATGAAATATCCATGGTCAATCACACTTTTTACAAATACTCTCTATTTCTTTTGTACAATATCCACACCCTGCTTTATTACATTTTGAACAAAAATTTGTCGCTTTATAATTACCACATTTTGAACAAGTTTTTTTTATTTAAATTTAGAAAGCTATTCTTATTTTTAATGCTCAAAAAAAAAAATACTTAGATTTTAGCGGCCAAACACCGAAAAAGGAGTCATTTTGACTCGTTGGTGCTTCTAGTAGTATAAACTTGATTTGGCATAAAGGCAAATTTTTTTGAGTTTAAATTTAGTTAATTTAGAAAGTTATTCTTATTTTTATGCTGAAAAAAAAAAATATCATGCTCAAATAACAAAAATTGACTATGATTTTCGGCCAAAAATCGTAAAGAGTCATTTTGACTCGTTGGTGCTTCTAGTGTTAATGTTATAAAATAGGTCTGCAAAGTACTCTGCAATTTTCTGCATTTTGCACGCCATTAAAAAGTATTCTAATCAATTGTGCACTTACTTTGCAGAGCTTGGAATTCTTCTGTATAAATTTGTACAATATTGTACTTTTTGCAGAACCATTTTTGCACAATTAGAAAAGAAATTTTAAAGTTTTTACTTTTTGTACTGTAATTTTTGTACTAAAATTTCGCATTGCCGAACATATGGTTGTCTCACGTTATGTGACTAATTAGTCACGAAACATGTGACAAATATCACATTAAATTGATCAGTCGGTGACCACCACTGCTCACTATTTGGCAACTAAGGAAAAATGTGACCATTTTTGATAATTAGATGACCATAGCTTTTAATTTCGTGACCAATAAAATTTATAAAAATAAAATAACTAATCGATTTTGTTTTATCTTATTCATATAATAAGTTAAATTTAAAGTCAAATTATTATCAAAGTAAAATATATAAGAGAGTGTCTTCCCTTATTTTTTGAGATAATTTTTATTCATTTGGTGACCAGCGTTCTCTTTATGTAACCATAAATTGGTTTCATATTTCCTTAGTCATCAAATAGTTACTAGTGCTGATTCACCGACCGAGCAAAGTGAAATTGATTACATAATGTGTGAGTCCCATACAAATAAGGATAATTTTTAAAAAATTGATTTTATTAGTTGTTAAATAATTTATTTAAATTTGAATTTTAAAAAACAATATTTATGTTTTAGAATTAATGCAAAATTTTTGTATTAATTCACAAGCCTTTAAGGCTTTAAATTTAGAAATATAAAAATTTTAAGCTCAGCTAAAAACACATATTTGAAAAATGTCAGAATTTATTTAAAAGTATTCTGATCAAGTTCTCTGCAGAAATTTGCAGATTCTTAATCGATATGTGTTTTTGGGTACGCTAAAAATTGTTAAATTTATCAGAACTATTTTTTTCGACATATTTATTTAAATTACATATTTTGTCAAAAAAGTAAACAACCTAAAATTGAATAATTATTAAAAGCTTTTAAAAATTTAAGGAATTGAAAAATCAAATTGATCATGATTTTCGAAAAAATCAAGAAGAAATTGAAAAATTGAAATCAGCTGGTGGCAAAAGACTTCAAATTGAAGAGACTGATGGAAGCGACGAAGAATCTGATGAAGAAAATAAAAACATACCAATAGCTGAAGTAGACAGTGACTCTGAAGAGGAAGATCAAGTGATTGAAGTTCCTATTAAGTCTGAAGAAAAAGCAGATAACGAGTCTGTTGCTCCAGAGCAAGACAAAACTTCGACCAAACTCCAAGAAGAAACAGAAAAAGAATCGGTTCTTGAAGTTAAAAAATTTGAGTTACCTGAGCACATAATACAAACTAAAGATAAAGCAGGTGTTTTTTTCACCAATGGTCAATATGCAGATGCTATTGATTATTACACCAAATCGATAGATTTTTTACAAGAGTTAAAAAAAAATTCTGATCTTTTACTCGAAATAGACCAAAATCTAAGCGTTTTATTTAACAATCGTGCTTCCAGTTATCAGAATATCTGTGATTTTAAAAACTGCATAAAAGACTGTGAATCCGGTTTGGAAATTGTCGAAGATAATGTTAGTCTAAAATGCAAGCTCTTATTCAAAAAAGCTAATTCGCTCGAAATGCTTGAGAAGTATGAGCAAGCATTTGAAATTTTGGAAACATTGATGAAAATTGATAATAAATTTAAAAATGTTCAATTAAATTACAATAGAGTCAAAGGAATTTTAAAAGAAAATGGTAAATTGGATAAAGTGCGGAATTTGCCACAAGTTAAAAAAGTAGAAAGACAAGAAGACCAGCAAAAGCTGTTTGAGGATTTCAAAACAAAAGGAAATGATTTTTTTAAGAATAACAACTACCAAAAAGCTTGTGAACTGTACTCAAAATGCATTGAAATAGATGGTGGTAATACCATAGCTTATTCAAATAGATCCCTTTGTTATATCAAGCTCAAATTACCTGATTTAGCCATTCAAGACACTAGTTATGTTCTTGAAAAAGAGCCTAACAATGTAAAGGCTTTGTACCGACGCGCATTGGCTTATAAGGACAAAAAAGAATTCGAATCAGCTATTAATGATTTGAGAAAAATTTTGTCTATTGAATACAACAATCAAATTGCCAAAAATGAACTGCAAAATTTGGAAATTTTGATAAAAGAGGAGCAAAAAATTGTCAATGAGAAAAAAGTAAAGATTGAGGAAATTAGCGAAAATGATCAGGTTAATTCGGAAAAAGAAAGTAAACCAATTCGTAAACCAGTAGCTCAACCAGCTCCTATTTTAAATATACCGAAGAAAAATTATGATTTTTCGTCCATTACTAATGGATATGAATTTTTGCAGGCATGGAACTCAATAAGTCCCACTGATATTGAAAATTATTCCAAACTTATTGCCAGTGTTAATCCAAATCATTTGCACAAATTTATTGGTTCTAAGTTGGATGATGATATGCTGAGCAAATTGATCAAGTGCGTGCACAAATTGTCCGAGCAAGAACTGACCACCAAATTTGACATTTATGACTATTTGGAATCTATTACTAAAACACAAAGATTTGAAATAACCAAAATGTTCATTAACAAAGACCAGAAAAAATTTCTATCTGAATTAATTGGAAAAATTGATAAAGAAAATAGATTAAAAAAGTTGTACTCCATTTAGATTTATTAAATAAACAATCTTGTCAGTAAAAACAATAAATTTATTTTAAAAACATTTTTGAATAATAATTGCAAAATTTTATTTATACTTTATTTTTTTGATTGACCAAGGCTGCTCCTTTTGTTAAAATTTATTTAAAATAAATTGTTTAATCGTAAAAAGACTACCCCTTTTTTATTGCTTCTTATTTAAAACGAATAAGAAAATAATTGTGTTCTTTATATTCGATTTCTATGCTTCCAGTTATTCGGTTTTGTGAAGTTCAGTACAAAAGAACAAAACAAAGTGTTAAAAAATTAAATAACTTTTTTTCTAAAAGTTTAAAATTAATTCTATTAATGCAGAATGGTGCAAAATTCAAAGCTGCAGCAACTGTAAAAGTCTGCTAATGATGTGCAAAATCTCTGCAAAATGTACTACACTCGATTATATTGAAATTTAATTTCTGCTGAAATCTGCAAATTTAGCAGACCTAGATATTTGATGCAACTTTGAATGTTGCACTATGTTGCAATATGTTGCATTTACAGAATTAAGTTTAAACCTTTAGTAAAAAAAGTTATACAATTTTTTTACATTTTTTTCTGTTCTTTTTATTATTTTGTTCTGGATTTGACAAAAACCAGTTATTCGAAGTCTGAACCCTAAAAAAATAAAATTGATTCTCTAAATAAAGTAAATAAATCTTTTTAAATTATATTGTGAAAATTTATAGAAAAAAATGAGAGTTTTAGCCAAGTTACTTTTCCCAAGACGTTTTTTAGTTGCTTCTAACATATTTTAATGTTTTGAATTCGTCTTGCGTTAAAATTTTAATTTCATATTTTTTTAAGCTTATAAAGGAATGTTAGATTAGGATGGAGGATTTTTATTAAATAAAAAAATATGTTCAGATAATTTATTATAAATTGGCTTCAACATACAAAAAAAGCTTTTTTCATCTTAATACATTTATTTAATTTTTAAAAATGTGAAAAATTATCACATGAAAATTATATCTTTTATAACATAACAAAAAATTTCATAACAATGTATAACGTATAACATAGAATTCAAATAGCGCTTGCTCTTGACCGACAGAAAGTTCTATTTACAAATCCTGTTTTGATAGTATCAACAATTATTAATTATACATAATGATAACAATGTATTATATTTGGAAAATGACTAATCGACAAAAATCTTGACTATAAATTATTAAAAAAAGCTTAAACATAAAAAAGTAAGATATTGATGAATAAAATGGAAATTAACAATTTAAATAAAAAATTTTATATTCATAATAAATATGAATTTTTACGATAAGCTTCTTTTTTCATATGAAATGTTAACGCTTGAGATAAAGCTCAAACTAAACACCATTTCAATCAAAAACTCTTTTTTAGTGTGAGTTGAGCAGAGACATCTTTAAATTGTAAAGCAGTCGAGCCATCATATAACCAAAAGTTTTGTTATAAAATTCCATAGTAAAGCCCCTTTAATACATTTTTAAATAAAATAAGTTAAATTTTTTTTAATTACTTGTAATCCATTTTAATGTAGTGAGTAATTTTGAATGTAGTCATGGTGTCTATTGAAATCAATTTTTCGATTACATATTTGGAAATAATTAGATTCGATCGTATATCTCCTACAAGTTTATTTCCAGCTTGATGTTTTACAGAGGTACTCGTGAGTATTAAGGTTGGATTTTCCCCTTCTGGATTAGTAAAATGCCTTATTTCGAAAAAATCTCTTGAGGGATGTGGAGGCATGAACGAAATTACATAGCGATACAATTCTGTTTGATCATCTAGTTTCTCAACTATCTTTCCATCTCGGAAATCATCATCCCATAACTTCCTATTAATTTAAAATTGATTTAATCCCAATATCAAAATTTGAAAAATTAGCCCTTATTTAACTTAATTTATTTAGAATTTTACTTTTTTTGCATTATTATAGAGAATTATGCGTACTTTAAAAATAATTAGTTTTCGGCATTGTGAATAATGGTACAAAAAACAAAAAAAAAATATTAAAAATGCCAAAGCATATGTTCTGAAGGACCTAAACATGTTCTGTAAATTGTAGCAGCTGATACATTCTTTGTACCACCAATATACTGATTCTCAAAACTCTGCAATAAATCTGCAAATCTCAGAAAATTGTGTATTTGGAATATTATAAATTCAAATCAATTTTAAATGGTGGTACAGAGGATTTATATATGTTGCTACAATTTACAGAACATGTTTTAGTCGGTCCAGATTAAAGTTCTGGCCTTTTTTTATATCTTATTTTTGTTTTTTTTACTAAAATTCACAGTTTTCTGAATTTTTCAGAATTCTGAAAGATCAGTTTATTGGTGGTACAAACGATGTATCAGTTGCTACAATTTACAGAACATGTTTTGGTCCGTCAGAACTTAAGCTTTGGCATTTTCAATATTCTGTTTTTGTTTTTTGTACCAAAATTCACAATTCCTTAGTTTTCAATAAAAAAATTAAATGTTGATAAACTATTTCGATTTACTATTTATATAATATTTATTTTTATAAGTAATTGATTTTTTTTTCTTCATTTAATATGGGTGTACCTAACCACCACACACTCAAGTATGACCAACACAAATTTAAATCCTGATGAGCACACAGCCTTAGAAACACACATTTGATTGTGTGTTATTAAGTTTAAAAAAAATTTAGAAAAATATTACAAAATTTTTTTCTTGAGATAAAATACTGAACAACACACGCTTTTCATTAATCTTGAAATTATTCAATTATACTAAAATCATTTTTTTTTATTTAAAATTTAATTTAATTAACATAAAAAGTTTTTTTTTAAAGTTTTTACTTACAGCAATAATTGGAAATAAAGCAAAATTTTTATGTAAGAAAAGTTTCAATCCTTTTGATCTAAAATTTAAAGGTCTTTCAAGACTAATATGAGGAATATTGAACTAAGTATATAAATTGTCAATCGATATTGGTGTTAATATCAGATTATTATTTATTTCATTTACACTTATTAATATATTATATTAATAAGTGAAAAGATTAATTAAAATAGATATTGAATGCTGTGACTTATAAAAAAATTCATTTAGATAATTAATTTTGTTACAACTTGAATAAACTACGAAAGTTGAATGTTTTTTTTTATTCTAAGCTATTTGTTAATTTTTCAAAAATTGATTATTTTTATCTATTTTTTTAAACCGAGGTAGATAATTTTTTATGAAGTAAAATATCAAAAAAAATTAAATTTTTTGTTACCTCTCATCTTTGATCTTAGTTAATATATTTTCAAAAGTTAAATTTTGGCTTTTGATCAAAGTACAGCATTTCCATAATTTTAATTTATCATTGAAGCTTTCATTTTGCTGAGGAATAGCAAATGACGATTGAACGCTTTCAAAGGTTTCGGGTTCTAGAAAAGTAGATGTCGAATCGTTTATTTGAATGGTAACAGCGGTAGTCACTGTTCGATTCGGACTAACCGGCAATTGAATTCCTGAATTCGAAGTACTTGATTCAACATTTTTAAGCAAGCTTTGAAATAAAATATCATTTTTAAAATAATAAATTGACACATCCTCGAATTTATCAAAATAAAACCAATTTGTTTTATCAATTTTAATGTTGTTTGAAAAAAATTCAGTACGTTTGATACTTTTTGCTTCTTTGTCGTAAAAATACTCCAAATTATGAGGCTCAGAGCCGAACGAAACTGATAATTTGAGCTTTTCAAAATTTTCAACAGGAACCTTAATTAAATTTTAATTAATATTCTTAACTAAATTTTTTAGGTACTAAGTTATGTGGTTCCGATCTTTGGTTTTGGCACATTATGCTATGTGATCATATTTTAAGATATATAAAAATAGAGCTAAAAGATTTTTAAAAATTTTATTTTGAAATTTATTTTCATTTTATAGTTGAACTTTATTAATTTTCTGCAATAGTCTGAAAAAAATTAATTTTTAAAATTAGTTTAATTTATACGCGATTATATATGAGCATGGTTTTCTAAAGGTTATTTTAATTTTTTTATTTACTTAAAAATTTAAAAGCTTATTAACATATTATTTAAAAATATTAAGATATTTTTCTCCTTTATTAAGATATCGATGTATTAAGATATTATATTAATCTATCAAATTTCAGAATTTACTGCCTTTATCGCTTTATGTAACATTCTTAGCCATTTAGACTCATTTTAAAGATGAGTCTCATCTTCAAATTTCGTAAAAAAGCCACTATTTAACACAAAAAAAATATAAATCAAATTAAAATTTTCGGTTAAAAAATTGTATGTCATTTTTTATGAAAAGTTTTCTAATTTTTAAATTTTTTTCAAAAATATTTTTTTAGTTCTATCAAATTTTTTATTCTACAAAATTCTAGATTATAAAATTATTCTAACAAAACAACTACTTATTTAAAATTTTGAATATTATGTTAAAATAAAGACTAAAATTAAGTAAATTTACATCAAATTTATTTGATTTTGAGTTTTTTTATTCTGGGAATCTTTTTTATATTTAGATAACAACCAAAGATCGCCACATCTGATAACTTTAGCAAAAAATTTTACTGTAAAGAGATCCATAGAATATTTTATCATATCTGACACACATAATTGAACAACTTTGTTCATATACTCCAATGTTTCCAAGGTATCTTTGACTGAGTCAAAGAAAAAACCTGTCGTTTTGTTTGTACTAAGCTCTGCTCCAAAATTTACAAGAGTGCTAGCCGCTTTATTCAAACGATTCGAGTATTTACGCTTAGAATTTTGCGCAATCATTTGTACCAGATTGGAATTAATGTCTAAATTTAACTGATCAGGCGTTTTGGAAGACGCATTAACTGCATTTAAATTTGCATTCGGTACAGATAAGAGTCTCGATTGAGGCTGAGGTGTCTGAATTTCGCTCAATTTTGATCCAAGTTCAAAATTTGAATTTCTTTTCAGTCTTAATTCTGACTCCTCTTGGTTTGTTTCATCATTGAGATCTTTTAGGTCGAAAATAGGTTTATTGGAAGATGCTTGATTTTCTTCAATGTTCTCAGTAGGTAAGCCAATGTTTACCGTTTTCATGGTCTCATTGCTGATTAGGTTTAAATTTACCGGAAGAGTTGAAATATTTTTGAGATTTTTATGCTTTTTTTTCCGATCGAAATTCATTGAAAATATCACTGGGCTAAATATCACAGCTAAATTATTTCGAGACATCTATTTTTGAAAAAATTTTACACATTCATTTTGAAATTTAAATTTTTTAGAAATACCTGATTGACTTTTTGGTGTTTGGCAATATCGTTTAAAAATAAAAGTAGCGTTTGTAAGACTAATCGATTTTCATCTGGTATTAACAGCATAACTTGCTGAAGGGTGGTTTTTCTTTCTTCTGGTCTTATTTCTAAGAAAAAAACAAATATTTTAAATTAAAATAAAAAACAATTCGCTAAAACTGATAAGATGGACTCGAAAATCTTTAAAAAAAAATCTAAAAATTTAAAGTTTTTTAATATACTCTATGAAAAATGCTTTAGGTCGATTAAATTAAGGTTAAAAATTTTTTTATCACAAAACAAATTTTTTAAGTTTAGTATATTCTTATTGTTTTAAATTAAAAATTGATGTAATGATTAAATGATAATTTTTTTTCTAATAATCAATTAAAATTTGAATTATTTAAAAAATTGGCCTTATGCTGTCATATACGTGCGCTTCTACTTGTAGACTCAAGTTTTACATTTACATTACTGCAAATAAATTTAATAATAATTTTTCTTGACTCTTTTTTAAAAAAGAAATTAATATATTTTTTTTAACACCAAAACCTTGCTTTTGTGAAATTTAGTACAAAATGATAAAAAGAACAAAAAAAATAATAAAAAATTGAAAAACTTTTTTACTTTAAGTTTAAAATTAATTTCGTGATTATGACATTGTGCAACTTTCAAAGTTGCATCAGCTATCAAGGTCTGCAAAACTCTGCAAATTTAGCAGAAATTATAATTCAATGTGTTCAAGCGCATTTTGCAGAGATTTTGCATTAGCAGACTTTAGCGGTTGATGCAACTTTAAATGTTGCATCATGTTGCATTTACGGAAATAATTTTAAACTTTTAGCAAAAAAGTTTTTCAATTTTTTATCATTTTTTTCTGTTCTTTTGTACTGAACTTCACAAAACCCAAAATCTTCGGTGATAGAGTACCTAAAATTTTATTAAATAATTTTTAAGCAAATGAAAAAGATATTGAGGTTTAAAATTTTAATTCAATTAGCTGAATACAGTTAATAAATGAAAAACAAATTAGAAAAATTAAGTAAGAAAAAGGATTTTTTCATAAATTAGCTCATTCGATAAAAATGTTTTGAGACTTTCTAAAACTCAAATTTTATAAATATTTAAAACTTTCTTTTAATATTTTATCCCTAATCCTAAAATATTCTAAGTAAATTCTAAAATCATCAAAAAAATCGAATTTTTAGTAATTTTTGTAGAATTTTGATGATTTTTGATTTTTTGGTGAAAAGTGTTTTTGCTAGAAATAAAAAAAAATTCAAAATAAACATTTGATTTTAAATTAACTTATATTTTCTAATAATTTTAGGAAATTTAAATTTGATTTTATAAAATCTTTCACCAAGCACTATTAGTACTGTCTCTCTTCTTTTTCATGCCTACATATTCGAATCCATTGTTGGTACTAGAAAAACACAAGGTAGCATCTATATATAAATATCTTCATTTTTTTGCAAGAAGATTATTTAAAATAAAAAGTAATTTTGGGAAGTAAAATTTTTTAATGACACAAAAAGCATTTAGAAATTTCATACTTAACTTCCAATACAAAAATAAAAAAATTTTATTACTTTTTTTCTAATTGTCAAAAAATTGTTTTTAAATTGAAACAAAGCAAAACAACTTCTGTTTCACCTATTGGGCAAATCTGCAAAATCTGTGCGAATTCTACAAAATTGCACCCTATTTAAAAGTATTAAAAGTAAAACGCATTTAATCTGCACAGATTTAGCAGACTATCACAGTAGGTTAAATAAAAGTTGTTTCACTTTGCTTCATTTGAAGAACAACTTTTTCTCATTTAGATAAAAAATTAGAAAATTTTTTTCTTTTTATATTGGAAGTTTGTATGAAATTTCACAATGTCTGAAAAAAAATCAAGGGCTCGTTTTATTTACTAATAAAGAATTTACCTCCAACATTTAAAGACTTTCGTGTTCCGGGATCTTTTACAAAAATAAATATCTTTTTTACAGTATGATTAGAAAATTTAGAACATTAAAAAAAAAAAAACAAAAATTTAAAAAGAAGTGTAAATTTGAAATAAAAATCGATTATCATATAATACAAACTAAATCATATATAATAGAATATTTTTTTAGCTTTCTTTTAGAAATATAAATTGTCCAAAAAAAAAACACTCCAAAACTCTTTTTAAAAATACTTTGATAAAATTCATAAAAAAAACTAGTCTATAAAGTTTAGAACATTCATTTTTTTCTAAAATTTTACCACACCTTGAAATTCCCTGGAAATTTTTTTGCCACAGAATGTTTGGAATGTCTTTTTTTATTGTTTACATGAACTTTTTACAACTCATTAATTATTTTTGCCTTTAAAATCGGTGATTTTATTGAGTTGTACCATTTTGTTGATTTTTCCATAAAAATGGGTAAAAAAAAAGTAATTGAGGCGCAAAGGTGGGAAATAATTGGGCTGTTGAAGGATAAGACAAATTCTCAACAAGAAAAGACTGATTTAGTAAGAGTTTCGAAAAAATGGGTGTTTACAACAAAGTGCAATTTTGAGAAGACTTCGGTGGCCAAAGAATTACCATGGTCTGGTAGACCTCGAAAGCTTTTTTTTTTTCAAAGTCTAGGCTTCATATCAAAAAATTTATATACTCTTGGACTGTCTAATGCATAAAGATTTGCCATATTTCAGAATTTTCTTGCAATTTTAGCATTAAAGTCTTCACAATTCTTCTTCAGTATTCAAAATTCAAGGTCCAGACTTGGATCTTCGACTTGACTTGAGACTTGTGACTTTTAAACAACTCTGGTCAGAATCAATCCTACAAAAAGCTATAGACAACTAGTGTCTGACTTTAGTTCTTAGTTTCCAAATGTTAGTGTTAATAAAGGCACTGATAGAAAAATGCTATTAAGGAAAAATATACAGTCATATTCTGCTATAAAAAAGCCTCTTTGGACCGGTTGAAAAGGCTCAAAGGGTGCAAAGAACGAAAAAGATGGACTGTTAAAAACTGGTCAAGAGTTATTTTCAGCGATGAATCTAATTTTGAAGTTTTAAACAGAAAATCAAGAATGTTCGTAAAACGTTTTGGCAAACGAAAATTATCACCCCAAGTTTTGTTTACCAAAGTTACAGAATGGTGGAGGTTCGGTTGGAATTTGGGATGTATTAATCATAAAGGTACTGGTTGTTGCTGTTTCTGTACATGCAGAATCAATCAGTTTGTATACATGGACTCCCTGGAAAATCGGTTGCTACCATCAGCCGAGATATTTTTTGATCAGAGTCAGCATTGGATTTTTCAGCAAAATGGGGCTAGTTCACATACTGCTCATTCCGTTCGAGATCGATTTCAAGAAAAATAATTATCGGTCCTCCCTTGGTGCCCAAGATTACCTGATCTTAATCCAATAGAGAATTTATGGTCACATATAGACCACAAAATGGTCAATACAAAAATTACATCAGTAAAGCATCTAAAAAGCGTTCTTTTTGATGAATGGTTGAAAGTTCCAAGTGAAAAAGTCAAGAACATGATTGAATACCAAAACGTGTCGCTGAGTGTATTAAAACCAAGGGCGGTCATTTTAAATGTTAAAAAATATTATGTTCTAAATTTTGTAGACATTTTTTTTTTTAATAAAAAAAAACTTCTCTTTTTCTTGCAATTTTTTCATTTCATTTTTTTTTATCCTAGTTTTTGTACTTTTCCGATTAAAAATTTTTTTCTGAATAAAATTTAAACAAAAAAAATTATTTTTGTTTTTTTATTTAGCCGCACGGCTTCCCAGAAACAAACCTTGCATAAAAAAAAATAAATGTTCTAAATTTTCTAGACATACTGTACTTAATTTCAGACATTTAAGAAAATAAAATTGATAAAAATAAAATTTTTCAAATTTTCTTACTTGAATAATTAGCTAGAAGAATATCAGACAATTTGTTTGTAATTAAACACTCAGGAAGTTCGCGGAAGTAAAGTTTAAGTGTATCAGCCACATCGAAAACACTTAAATCAGCAGAAGCAAAATTGATTGCCTCATTGTTGTCGATTGACTCCTTGAGTTTTTTTATTCGAGACTTGTTGCCATTTTTGCGAAATACGCCAACTTCAGTCGGAGCAATTTTTCGGATAAAACGCATTGATTCCAAAATTGGCTGTGGCAACGGCTGACCACTTAATTGCATAATAGTGCTCAAGGGCAGACCAAAGACAAGCTTTTTTTTCGCGTTGTGAACTTGATTGTGGTTATCTTCAGCTGTCAACGATTCAATAAACTCAAAATGATTACTGGAAACGGAAGCTTCATCTTTGACTATTAACACTGACTCGGCCACATACGGATTGTCCGATTTTTTGATTGAACTTCGGTGGCGTTTTTTTTTGCCAATAGGGTTGATTCGTTCATTTGACAAATAGTGACCTAATCGAGCACCTAAATGATTGCTCACTTTTCGGTTTCCGATTAAAATGGCCGATTCTTTTAAACTAGTTTGATGTGAAGAGTTTGAATGCGAATAAATTGTTTGATTTGAATTTTGAACAAGCTTGGCTTTGGAAGAATTTGTTTTCTCTGGGTCCATTGAGTCAATCGAATCGTACACACGCTGAAATTCATTAGCACTATTCTTTTTAGAAAATAGACGAAATGTTCTAAATTTTAAATTTAAAGTTAAATTGGAATATTGATCAAATTTAAGTCAGACCTTATCATACTGGAATGCTGTCTTTCGACTAGTTTGGAAAATTGAATCAAGGCTAATTTCCTAAGTGCCATTAGTTGTTCAAGTGACATAGCTGCTATTTGATATTTGGACCATGTGGTGTTCATTGATTGGCAAAAATAATAATGATAACATTTACTAAAGCTTTGCCAGTTAACTCGAGATTTGCTGGATGAAGCCTTGGAAAGAGTTGATATCGAACTTTAGTAATTTAAAAAAAAAAATGATTATTTTTTTTTAAGTATTTGCTTCATTTTTTGAAAATGGAATTAAAAAAAATTTTTTGACTAATTTTTTTAAGAGTTAAATTAAATTATTTTGAGATTTTTTCTAAAAAAGAAAATTTTACATTTTTTTATTGAAAGAATCAAAATTTAACCAAAAATTAAAAAAAAATAGTCTTTTGGAATACAGATTTCAAGCCTGTGATAATTGCTTTGAATTACTATTATTATCCTACTTGATGACCAAAATTTTTGTTCAAAATTCTGATTTAGAAAAAAATTAAATATTTTGATAAAAATTAATTTTTAAACAAGCAGACTCAGAACTTTTGTAAATTTTTTTTTAAAATTTTACACTGGACTATTAAGGTTAAATATTTACATAAAAATCGAAACAGTGTGTCAAATTAAAGTTTCAATTTTGTTTAATTTGTTTAAAATTTTCTATCCCATCTGATTGTAAATTTTGTCATAGCTATGCTTATGCCTATGAAAGTAATAAAAATCACATTTACAAAAGTTTTTCATGTTAAGCAATTTAATTTAACTAAAAAATTTAATTTATTTTAAATAGATTTAATGATAAACTAGGACATATTGCATATTGCTAATAATCTATCATTAATTATAATATTAGATCCAGATACCTTACTTTTCTCGATATTTTTACTACATCAAAAATTAAGACTAACTTGTACCTTTTGTTTTTACTTTCTTCTTCCTTTCCTCTTGCTTTTCTCTTCTACGGCTAATAGAGTACAATGGAGAAAATGAAGAAAAAAGGAAAAAAAGTCGTACAAGTTAGTTTTGGTTTTAACTGTGTTAAATTTGCTGAATCTAGCCATATTCTGTCATAAAATTTTTTGAAAATTAAAATTTTTATTTTAAATAAAAAAAAAGCATATAAAAAATGTTTTTGTTTATATGCTTTTTTACCATTATAAAAGGATTTTTTTATTTCATTTAAACGACTAATTTTCGCTCCTTAAAAAAAATGCTGATCCTCAAAAAAAACTGGTAAAAATTGGAATTTTTTGATGCTGATTAAGAATTTCTTTTTGAAAAATTCAGAAATTTAATCAATTTTCTGTTATTTCAAAATAAAATAAGTATAAGAAAAAAATGGGATTGGAGTTAAATCGTTAATTTCATTTATTGCAATAAATAGGGTCAATTTTCTAGTTGATTGATATCTAAAAAAAAAACTTTTTAAAAATGCCGAGTTTGAAACAATTAGAAGATGAAGAGGCAAAAAAGTTGAACAAAAAGAGGAAAAAAGTGACAATAATCAGTGATGAAGAAGACGAAGAAGAGTCTAAAATTGAAATATCTCCACTGAACGACCAAAAAAGTTGTTTCAAATGTAAAACAGTATTTGGAAAAGTCAAAACAAATCAAAACAAATGGATTTCTTGTGAGAAATGTAACAACTGGTATTGTGGTAAATGCCATAAAAGTGTTCTAAATAGATTAATTTTGTTTTAAAATAGGATACATATATTTTCTTATACTTTTTTTGTATTTTAATTGCTTTAATTTATGTAATTCACTGATATAGTCCAATGTAAGGATTGAAACGTTGATGAAACATCTTTTTTATTTTAACTACAACTTTAGAACCGTTCTTTTATTTTAAATAAAGTTTTTTTTAATTAAAAACAATATTCTCTTTTATTATTTTAAATTTTTTTCGAAAAAAAAATAAATCTCACAACTAATTAGGTTTTGTGAATTTCAAATACAAATAGAACAAAAATTCTTCATTTTTTGATTTATTAAAATTAAATTAAATGAAAAATACTAGAAAAAATGCTGCAATAAAGTGCAACATACTTTGTTGCACCTTTTTTTACTTAAAATGAAATTTTTATTTTCTTTTTTTTTTTAGTAAATCAAATCAATAATCTATTTAAATTTTATTGATTCGTTATTTTTTGTCATTCTACATAAGAAAAATTACTTTAGGTAAAAAAGGTGCAACAAAGTATGTTGCACTTTTTTGCAGTATTTTTTCTAATATTTTTTATTAAATTTAATAAAAATTTATTAAAAAATGAAGAATTTTTGTTCAATTTGTATTTGAAATTTACAATACCAACTAATTAGCGATCAAATAAAAGAATTCACGGTTTTATCCCGATTGACTATACTAATTTTTATTGAATTGTTTAAATTTAAATATCTAAATTTTGATTTATTTTTCTCTGAAAAAAAGGACTCGTAAACAATTTAAAAATTTCTAATTGTTTTACACTAAAACATTATTTTTCAATTTTTCAATAGTAAAAAAACCAATTCAAAATTTTTATTTAAATATTCAATGGTGTAAAGAAACATTTTTTTGATTAAAATTTTTTCAGCCAAAACTAAAATTGCCTCGGATTGTTTTAAAAAGTGTCCATTTAAATATAAAATTAGCTATTTACAAGTTTAATCAATTCAATAAAAATTGATCATTAAGTGTATTAAGGTAACAAGTGTTTTTTTTTCTTTTTTTTTTAATCAAATTGAAAAAAAATCTGGCCACATTTTTCCAAAAATAAACTTTGCCATAAATAAATCAATTTACCCGTAAGACCTGATGTCAATAGCGGAATCGTTAGCTTCAGACGCATATTTGGGCTTGGGATTAGTGCTGGTGGAAGTGTCATCATTTTCGTCTTCGTGCAAATTAACCTTCATTTTGCTGGAATTGTTTGACGAGTCGACACTCTTTAAATTGTCCTCATCTTCACTAATGGTCATGGATGGCAGTCTTTTCACAACTTTTTTGCACAGCTCTTTTTTCTGCGCCACATGATTGTTGCGGTTGTCGATCAACCACTTGTCCACCTTGTAAATTTCGTTCAGCACATCGGCCTTCTCGGCCTCCAAGGCGAACTTGTCCTCGGTCTCGGCCAAACTGTTGAATTTCTGACTGCTGTCCAGGGACAAAAAGTTCTCACTAAACTTGAGTGACTTGATGGCATTTTTTTTGGCCCCATTGCCACACTCATGCTTGGCTGCGGCCGAGTAGATGTTTGTGTTGGACGCGAACGCCTCGCCACTCGACAACTTGACGTTTTCGATGTAAGTTTTGTGCAGCTTTTCGATATTGGGGTCGTGCGAGCACCGTCTCAGCTGGTCCTGGTCGGCGTTGCACGACACAGACAGCAAATTGCCAGTGGCCTGGGCGAACATGGCAGCGCCAAGCGCGCTTTGCCCGCTCGACTCATTGTCAAAAAACAAATTCTCATTCGACTTGTCCTCTCTCAGATTGGCGCTCTTGCGCCTGTTTTTGATCAACAAAAAAGGCACCAGAAGGTTCAGCGCATTGCTCTCCAAACTTCCATTGTAGCTGCGGAACGAGTAGTTGGACGCCGAATTTTTGAACTCGCTACTTTCGTGCTGTAGCGAGCTGAAAAATTGGTGCGAATCGATCAGCTCCTCGTCATTGGCACACTTGTCCTGGGACAGCGAAGTGGACGAGGCGGTGCTCTGGCACCCGAGGTTGAAGCTGCCAGTCCTGATGTTGACCAGACAGCCGCGATCGGTCAGTATGTTGTTGGCAGTCAAAAATTTTGAGTTGTAGCCGGCCATTTTGAGACAGCTTTTGGACTTGGGCGCCGCCTCGGCCTCCTCGGACTTGGGCATCGACTCGCTTTTGTCCTGGTCGTCCGAGTGCATCTCGAACGAAAAGGAGGGCAGTGTGGTCGAGCTCAAGTCCGCCTTCAGTTTGGCCTCTTTGTCCACAGAGCTCTCTTCTTCTTCGAACACTTGGGTGTCATTCAGATAAGCCTCATCTGCCTCTTCAATGACAATGCTGGCCACGTTGTTCTGGCATTCTTCATCGGACTCTTCGTCCTCGTCGCTGTACTCGTCAAAATTGTCCTCGATGGCGTTCTCGTCCTCGGACTCCTCGTCCACAATGCACTCTTCACACTGGTCACTGATTAAGAAGTCATCATTTAGCTTAATCACTGGCAACACCATTTGTTTGTCTTCTGGCACAGTCTGATCCCCATGGCACTGGCCAGCTGGTAGTTCGGACTCGGAAAAAAATGCTGTCATTTTTTCATCGCATTCCGGATGTGTCAAAACAATGTCCGGTATTTGTATGTCCAAGTGGCCCGAGCGGGACGATCGCCGACTGTTGCTGGCGCTTTTGTTGGCGCTTGTTCCCGAGCAACTGGCAACCACTCCGCCGCAGGTCAGCAGTCGGCGCAGCATCGAGCTTGCCGACTTCGATTGGCGTTTTTTGTCTTTTTTAGGCATTTTCGAGCAAGTGTCGCCCTTGAACAAAATTACGCTCTCTAATGTGGAAATTGCTTTGGCGTCATTTGAATTTTGAGCAGCGGCATCTGCCAAAATTTCATCAGTCAAATTGGCTTTGACAGCTTGTGGTTTGAGCACGGCCTGTTGCAGCACCGTTTGACGACTCGGATTCGACTTGTATCGGGATATAAAATTCATGATTAGTTTTTTTTTTTTTTTTTCTTTTTTATTTTTTTAAATAAATTTTAAAAATTCTTGTGCTTTTTTGAATTTTTTGAATTTTTTAATTGTAGTTGTTCTAAATTATGTAAAGCTAGCTAAGTTCCAGCTCATGTGGTTTGAACTAAATTGAATTTTTTACTTAATTTAGTAATAATCGAGCTTTTGGTGTGCATTGGCTTTGTGAACATTTTTTTTTATTAATATTAATTTAGTTGATTAATTTCTTTTTAAAATGTTTATTCCGTTCGATTGATTTGTCTCTTCCACGAAGAGTATCGCTTTGCTTCGAACAGTTCTAAACTCATATGAATCTCTAATTAATTGAACAGAGATCTAAAATTTTAAAATGTTAATTTTTTTCCGCTTATTTTTAGGCAATTAGCTCCTAGAATGAAGCCACAAATTGTTTTGGAAGTTTTTTTGTTAACTCAAGGACAAACCAAGTTGGATAAACTCGTGGTCATTTGAATTTACTGCTCTTTCAAAAAATACATTTATTACAAAAAAATTTTATTGACTCAATTCTTTTTAATTTTTACTAAAAAATAAACATTTGAAAAATATTAAAATTTAAAGTATAACTTGGAATAAAAATGTGTTTCTTGTTGGAAGTTCGAAGTTGACTAAAAATTAAAATAAAATGCGTGTTTCTTTAGTGATGCTACATAAAAATCTTCTTTTTTCTTTATTTTGAATCCTAGTTAAAAACTATGGCTGTCGAAAAAAATTTATTTTTTATGATAATAATAGCTAAGATCAATTGGGTGAGGAATCTTAAAGATAGATTTTTTGAAAGAACATTTTTATTTTTTAGTTTGTGTAAAATCGAAAATTTCGGAGTTTATACTGCATTAAAAAAGGCCATGTAACCGTGAATAAATATTGGCCAAGTCTCTAAGGAGATCTCATTGAGAAAAATTTCGAGGAATAAAGAAGATCATGAAGATATCTTGGCACGATTTGCATGTATTTTGATATATTGGATATATTTATATATTTTGGGATAAGATCGAGGAAATCAACTTGGATTAACTAACAATTTAAGTCATGAATGCCAAATTTCTCTTTTTTTAAAAACATGGAAAAAACGAAATATAAAGAATTGAAAGAAAGAAAAATATTTTTAAATACATAATAGAGATTTTTTTCGTCATCACTTTAATTTTTTTTTATTGAATTTCTCGAATATTAGTTAATTAATTTTTCTCTGAAATAAAATTTTCTCAATGAAATTAAAAAAATTTTATTACAAATTAAATTTAAAGATTGGGCTTAGAATTTGAGTACAAAAAATTTTTGAATAAAAAAAAATTGTAATTTTTTTCCATTTTCGAATAGCAAAGAAAAATTAAATCTTCTTTAATTAATTGAATAGATTTTTATTTAAAAAATAAATTAAATAAATATATATATATATCTGAGTAACTAGATAGATAAACTAAATTAATATTACATGATGTTTACATTTTTATTGACGTACTTGTAAAAACTGTTTACCTAATCTAGTTTTAGATTAACTAGGCCTGGTTTAGTTTAATCAATGATTTTATGCTTACAAAAAATTAAGCCTTAAAAAATTTTTGTTAAATTCTCAAATAATAAACTATTTGGCCTTTTTGGAGCATTTTTAAAAATTTGATTAACAATTTTTCCTGCCTTAAAAACTTTTTCCTCTTAAAATAACTAAATTGCTTCCATTTTATAATTTTGACAAAATTTTTTTCAAGTAGTGTATTCACCCGGTTGATTTTCCGATTGGAACTTTTTCCGCTCTAACTAAACTCAATTTTAGTACAAGACAATTTTCTAGAAGATTGTCTCCATTTAAAGAGTAAATTTTTCTGTATCTCATTCCCAGTAATTCGATATTTTAGAGAACACATTGACACTAGGGAAAAGATATTAAAAAATTAGAAAATAACAGTTTATTTACTTTGAGGAAATTATCATATCCAAATTAAAAAATTATTCCGTTCTTGTTTAAAATGTGCTCATCGAAATCCAAGTCAGACTCTTAAGATCTAATTTAAACACTCTTAATTTCTATCTAGATCAGAAAGTGGCTATTAAGTTCCTTATTGAAAAAAAGAGATAACAAACATTCTTTGGTGAACACACTCCAAGTCTACCTAAAATCGAAATTAAATTGAAATGTTAAAATTTAAAAATGCTTATTGATTTTCTTTCGAAATTTGGATTGCGAACTTCATATTATATTAAATGATAATTATATTCGCACCCAATTATTTTCCTGTGTGCCTCGACTGTCAACATTAATTGAATAAAAGACATTCATTGATAAAACCTCAACTTGTAATTTTGCCAACTCAAATTCAAAAATTGTCAAAATAAAGAGAATAAAAAACACAAGAATTTATCACTATTTTATGCTCAAAAAGAACTCTAAATTGACTGACAATCAAAGCTTGTAAATCTAGTTCCTTTTTCTTTTTTATTTCGTGTAATTATAACTACCATGCAATTATTAATAAACTTCGAAAGGAAAAAATGATCTATAATACAATTTTAATGAGAGAAGTGCGCAAAAAACAAGAGAGCAACTCGAGCACTGACAAGAGCAAAAACAGCATTGGCAGCAAATAAAACAGTTCTTGTTTGTTGAATTTCAAAATCAGCATAGGTTGTAGGATGCAAGACTTGTGGCTGGGAAAGAACGAAAAACGCTCGGCAAAAACTCAAGCAATATTATAATAAGATTACAAAAATGAATTACAATTAGTTTTTATAATAATTTGGCAATCAATATTCGCATTGGCTCAATTATTACCAGGCTCTGTCATATCGATTTGTAATTAAATAAATACTTATTCTCGCTTATTTATGCATAAAAGTAAATAAAGAATTTATTTTATAGAGTGAGTGGTTTGCATCATTTTAAAGGCATATATCATATGAGATTTATTTTTTTCATATTTATAGTATAAACTGTTAAAATATTTCAATAATAAAAAGAAATGAATGCAAATACTTGAAATAATAATTATAATAATAATCATAATCATGATATTCATAAAATCAATAATTAGAACATAAATTTTACTCATATGTATCCTGTTCTGAAATAACCCATAGTCACTTTAAATCCATAAATCATCAATTAATCAACTAATTTCTTTATCATTTTAGTTTTAAAAACTTTAAATAGGCAATAAATGTGTTAAAAAATAGACAGGCATGTTTAATAATTTAAGTTGGATCCAGGCGCTCGCTTGCACTTAAATTATTTATAATGAACAATTTTTGAAAAAACCATTTTTTCTTTTTACGCATATTATTGTCATTTCTTTTCTTAATTTTTTGAAAGCAACAATGCGAAACTCAATACGAGCCTTGCTCCAGGTGCTCCCATATATGCTTAAATTACAAACAACCTATTGATATTATTTTTTATAATATATCATTAAATAAATAACACATGAATATATTTGATGCTAAAAAGATAAAAGCTACCAACTAGCTTTCAAATGGAGAGATTAGCTTTTAGCGTGTAATTAAGGAAAATTTTGACTTAGGAAATTGTTATACCGAAATTAATTAATACATCTAGTTTTAATTATTAATTTTAAATTTCCAAAAAAATTAATCAATAATTAAAAAAATATAAATTTTAGCATGTTTACTTTGAGATCTGATTAAAAAAGGACAACATGGAGGCAGAGAACAAACAATTTTATTTAATTGAAAACTCTTCAAAAATACGCTCTGTTTTTACTTTTGATGAAAAAATGAATTGAATTGATAACAATATATATTTCTATGAAAATCTATTGAGTTCGATCAATTAATTTAAATATATTCGAATTTTGAATGAAAAAATAGTTGAACAAAAATTCTAATTAATTAAAACAATCAGAATTTCATACATTTTAAAGATAAATCTTATTTTCTGTCTTTACTGTCAAAAATTTTTATTAATGAATTATTGAACAGTAGTCTGAAATTTTTTTTATAGGAATATTAAATAAAAATATAGAATGTCATGATTATAAAAAAATAATTGTATTTAATTAATTTTAATATACAAATTAAATTTGATTACAAAGATTTTCAATCTAAAATTGATTCGAGACATAAATTTTGATTACTAAAAACAAAAAAAAAACGCTTTTCGTTAAATAAATTTAATCAAAACTTTTTATCTAATGGTGTTTCTTGTATTGTTTTACTTATAGATAAATGATAAAGAACAACAACTGATTTTATAAGAAAAAAGTTTATCTTAATCTCATAAATATAAAAGCATAACCAGAAACGATTAAAATATAAATTATTATTAAATAATAATTAAATTTCGACTAAGCTTTGAGCTTTTTGTTTGTTTTATGCCTAAAATGAAAAATAGATTTTAAAAATATTTCTCTTTAATGCATTTAGAATCTTTCAAGGCAAACATATTTATTAATTTTTTATACATTATCTATAAGCAATGATCTATTACGATCAACAGTCCTAATGTGAAAAGAAAAAAAATATTTTTTCATGAATTAAGATCACTTTTTACTTCAGCGAATTTGAAAATTTTCGAAATAATTATCGCTTAAATATGCAAATTTAATTAAGAAAAGATTGGAAAATTTTAAAAAAACATATCCATAATTAAATGCATTAATAGAATTTTGACTCGGGGTACATCTCAAAAATTAGCCCGAATCAATGGCAAAATAAAAATTGTGATCACCTTTTTTTTTCACTAAAGTAATTGCGGAATTATCAACATTTTAAACAAAGAAAAAATCCAATCAAGCAAATTAAATTTTTTTTAATTAGCCTTGTGTATTTTCTAAATAAACCCATTGGGAAATTTATTTTAATTATTTTAACTCTTAGAAAACAAGCTACCTGACTGCCAACTCATTTTATAAAAAATAAAATCTTTGTAAGAGATTGATTGATTTTCTGAAGCTTTTATTAATTAAGACTTAATCTATTCAAAAAGTTGCTTATGAGATATTGAACGCAAAAAAAGTTTTCTTAGTGTTAATAGTGAGAATCCCAGAAGCAGGCACCGCATTGGAACTAAAAAGTGATCTGAATGAGAAAAAAACTTAATCAATCATTTTAAAAGTACTAATTTTTTCATCCATTGGTGTTAGATTTCTCAAAATTTGAACAAATTTCTTTAAATCGTTCAACACTTCCGAAGAACGCGTCTGATTCAGCCATTTGCCAAGCACCAACTTCATTAGTTTTCATTAAAATAGCATAAATTGGAAAAATCAATAAGTTTTGCGGAAAAACTAATGACAAGGGTATTTGATTTTTTTTTCTATTTCTCTGTTTTTTTTTGTAAAGGATTAGTTGAAATTTTTTTAATGAATGATTGATTGAGATATATGAAAAAAACGCAGTTTCCATTTGAGCTGAGCATTTTTTTATGACTATAATCTCCTTAAAAGCAAATTCACTTGTCATCGATTTTGATGTAATCCAACTGAGAAAGCGATTAATATTACCTAAGATAATGAAGATTTCTTTGTTTAATCTTATGAAAGAAAATATCTTTTGTAGTTGTATTTTTTTAGTTGATATAATGAAAAACATGAATATTTTAGAGAAATAAAGTATTGGATTTTTTTAATTAAGATGTGATTAAATTGAAAAACAATCGAAACACTTAAGCTCAATCAGAAGAATTGTGCTCAATTAAGGCAAAAACAAGATGCCAATAATGAATTTTTTCATTCATTTTGGATTAAATTAAAAACATCACGAAGTTTTTATATTAGTTTAATTTCCAGAAATCTAAATATATCTGCGCAAATTGCATCTGAGCTAAAAACTGTTCAGTTAAGATTAGGTTTATCTTACATAAAATTTTCATTTTGAAGCAAGAGCATTATTTAATGAATGATTCCAAAATTTAATCGATTTTTGATTAAACATTTCTCATATTTAAAACATCAATGGAAATTTTTAATTTTTTCTTATTTTAATTTATTTATTTTAATTTTCTTAAAAACATTTTTTTAAACTTAGTTTAAATCTAATTTTTTCAATATTGTTTAATTTTTTTAGGTATTTTAAATTTTAAACGGATAATAAAAGAATATTAATTTTAAAATAATCTAATTTAACAAAAAATAACTAAATTATTACATGAAACGTTATTTTTTTTAATTTTTTTATTAAATAAATCTTAACATTCTTTTCAAAATTTTATATTGTTTTTGTTTAATTTTTTATTATAAAAATGAAGGAAATACAGGTCAAATGACCTGAAAATTCTTCGAAAAAATAAACTTATCCTTAACCCTAATTCTAAAACGCACTCATCAGAAATCAGAAATAAAATCATTGAACGAAAAAAATGTCTTTTTCTAAAAAAAAATTCTTGTAGCGTGATATGGAACTTACTTTCAAAAGAAGTATTAAATAGGTTAAATATTTGAAAATTTTTAAAAAGATAATTTAGTTTTGTATAATTCTTAATTTGTTTATTTATTTATAATTTATATACTGCACCTCATAGGCGACTTAAAAAAATAAAATAAATAAATAAAAAGCCAAGATTAAATTATTTAAGTTTATATAATGCTTGATGTTTAATCAATATTGCTTCAAATATTATTATACAGTTGATTAGAATACTTATTTTAATGTTGAGCAAAATGCAGGAAATTGCTGAGTTTGTGCAGAAATATATTTTCGGATTGAGCAAAGTTGCTTACATTTACAGAACTAAATTATTCTTTATAGCAAAGAAATTATTAATTTTTTTCTGAATTGAACCGATCTAATTGAAAAAAACTTCACAACTTAAATTAAATATTTAAGTAAAATGATACAAAAAAAAATAATTTGATTTGAGCAATATAATATTTTTTATTTAAAAAAATCACTCTTTGAGCGAAGAAAATAAAATGAAATTTAAAAAACCCACTAGCAGCAAATTTGGGAAAATTTTAGTTTTAAATTTGCTCAAATAAGCATAAAATTTACAACTCAAACTCAAAATCTTTGTCCTTTTTAAGCTTAATGATCGAAATTACATTTAAGAGAAAGATATAAATAATTCAGAACAAGATATGCCTTAAATTATACTTTTGTGAAAGTATTTTTTCTTTATTATTTACAATCTTGTCAAGAGCTCAAGCATTTTCTTAATTTATCTTTAAGGTTCGATTTTAGATATAATACTTATTTAAGATGTTCTTCAATTACTACGCTCAAATTTATTAAAATCTTTTAATCTCTTTTACTTTAGTTTCAAAAATTTAACTGAGTTCTTAACTGTTCTAATATTTGTAATATTTCTATCATGATTTAATTATTGCTATTTTTTTCGACTTTCTTTAGATTCAACGAAGAGTTTAATATCTTTTTTTGTTACAGCTTACTTAATGGTCTTCTAAGAGTAGACTTTGCTCAAGTTTAACTTTTTTATTTATTTTTTATTACAATTTTTGATATGAATATTTTTTCAACTCTTTTTAATCTTGTCAATGTGACTTTAAATTAATAAAAATAATAATAATAATAAATCATGATAGAAATATTACAAATATTAGAACAGTTAAGAACTCAGTTAAATTTTTGAAACTAAAGTAAAAGAGATTAAAAGATTTTAATAAATTTTAATAAATTTGATTCTAATAAACTGCTGAAAAAATTTTTCTGAAAAAGAAAGCTAAATTTGGAAAGTTAATGCAGGTAAATCAAAATTGTTAAAATTTAAAATTTTTTTTTTAAATAATTTTACAATTTTTTACTGAATCTGGCATAAATAAGTGGTAAATTTTCGTAAAATATATAAAAAATTAAAAATAACAAAACAAAATAGAATTTGTTTGATGAAAAATGGATTTATAGCGTTTAAAAAACCTTTATTTTTTTCTAAGTATTTCAAAATTATGCCGTAGAAGAGTGCAAATATGCAAAAACTTAAAAAAAACTAAATTTTTTCTTTTATTGTTAGATGCAAATTATTTTTTTATTATTATTCGATAATTTTATGAGAGTGAGTACAAACTTCTGGCTAAGCCACTGGTTTAAACATGCGTTCCGTGCTGAAGAGATATTTAAAGCCTTTTTCTGACAAAATAGGATTCAAACCTTAAATCCTCTGATTGTACCACTAACACACCAACCATTCGGCAAAACAGGATATTTTATCATAATACGGTATTTTAAAATTCTTTATTTTAATTTAAAATTTTTTTTTTTTAATTTGGGGAATTATATTTGAAATTGAAAAGTTCAATTAATTTAATTTTTTTTTTTTTTTAATTTTTCTACAATACTTATTATTGTTATCGAATACAATTTTATTTCGTTAATTTTAATTAAAATTGATAAAAATAAAAATCAAAAAAATAAATTGAATTAGATAAAATGAAAGATAAATAGATTTTAGCCTGCTTGATGATGCATTCAATAGAAAATTACATTTATCAACGGAGCAGCATTTTTCAATTATTCCTCCCGAAAATGATGGCTCACATTGATCCACACATGCTTTTGATATTATTATTGACGGATTATCTTCTTTGATTAAATATGATGTCTAGAAATAAAATTTAACTACTTGATTTAATTTTATAAAATTAATTACTCTGCAGTAAGTGCATTCATCAGCAGTGAGTTCTTTTTCTATGAATTCTGATTCAACACTGCTGCCAGGACATACTTCGCAAACTGAGCATTTTAATCCATTAGCTATTTCAATCAAAGCACTAACACAAATAAGTATTAACAGAAAATTTTTCATTTTAAATTTATTTAAGCTTTGAGCTTTTTTTTATAAAAAAAATAGTAAATTTTTTAATTGTGATCACCTAATAAAATAGTCATAAACCAAAAACTAATTTTACAGCTATTTTGATAAAAGACTTTGCTTAAATTGGATAAAACTTTTTATTTCTTACGAATTTAAAAACCGTATGTTTAAAGCTTCTCTAAGTGAGATAATAATTTTCTTTAAGCTAATACAAACTGATTTAAAATTTAAAATTTTGAATTTTAATGCTGAATTTTTAAAATCTTTTTTCGAAATGAAGCTTAATAAAACACAATTTGTCAATATGATGGTAAATATGAAGCTGTTAGATATACCGGGTACAGAAGTGAGTTAGATAAAAACCGAGTTTCTATCTCAATTTCATGTATTTCAAATAATTATTTTTCTTAAAATTCTTCTTTTATTAAAACTATCAAGTTTTCAAATTTTAGATGAGAAATTTGAAAAAACTTAATTTAAAATAACCAAGATTTCAAATTTATAAAACAAAAGTGATATTCATGAAAAAAAATATTTAAATATTTTTTGCTATTTTTCTATTTATAATATTTAAATTAATTAATATTTTGTGAAATTTCATATAAAACTTCAAATTTTAAAGGAAAACCAAATACAACTTTTGTTCTAATAATCTGATACTTGTTCTGAAGATGAAACATGGTGAATAAACTTAAGTTTTCACCTGTTCACCTACAGTCTGCAAAATCTGTGCCAGTTAATTGTGCTTTATTTTCAATACAGAGAGTGCAAAATTGCAGGAGGTGAAACTTAACTTGGTCTGACAGTTCCTGTGCATTCACTTTTTGAGGGCAGAGGAATTTTATATATGGACATAGTTGTCTATATCACTGGAAATGCTGATCAAATAAACCATGAGTAAAGAAATGAAATAAATTATCAATAATTTTTTTTTTAATCAATAAATTTTTTTAACTTTTTTGATTTTAAAAAGAATAAATTTAAATAAATGATAATTTTAAAAACGAAAAAAATATTTTTTAAAAAAATTTTAAAAAAATTTTAAAAAAGAATTTTGCTCATTGATTTGATTGATTTAAGAAAGAATTCAGTGATTTTATTCTTAGGTAAAAAATGACAGCAATTAATGATTGACAAATTTTTCATCTTTTTTTTAAAGAATATTTTATCGTTAATTTTAATTCTTTAAATTAGGAATTATTTTTGTAAAATTTTTATCATTGGTTTTTATTTTTGTTAAATATCAAAACTTTTATCTGATTTTGTTTAAATTAAATTGTCAACTCATAATTATTGAATTCGTCATTTAAAAATATTATTATTTTTTTCCAAAAAAATGGCGTGTATTTAACCTTCTGACAAAAATAAATTAGTCACTGAGAATTTCTGACAAAATTAATTAATGTACTAACAAATAAATTTTTATAAGACAAATAAAATAAAAAACTACCAAAAAAAATCATTAAAAGACTAATTAAATTAAATGAAGATCATCAAATCAAATATTGACACATTAAATTTTAAACTGACAAATAAATAAATTTCTTATGATTTTTTTAATAATTAAAATACAAAATAATTAATCTATATTGACAATTTTTAGAGACATATTTCAAATATCCTTTAACCCGCCACAGATCACCCAAATTTAACTAAAATTCACAGGTGGGAGTTCGGTCGACCAAAAGTGCGAAAGTACTTCTCAGACGACTTAACTTATAAATATTTCTTTGTAGAACCGGGAGGGTACGATGACATCCATGAAGGTTCCGAAGACGAGGAACCTCTGGCTGTTTCGATTGAATCAGACAGCTTTCATTTTTTTACTTAATTGTTACTAAAATTTTCTTTTGTCATCAAAAATTATGTTTTGTTATTTTTTTTTTTGAACAGATAAAAGCCGAAAAAAATTATATAAATCAATTATATTTAAATAAAAATTTTTTGATTATTTTTCTTTATTTTATGTCAATTCTTTGATTCATTAAAGTTTATTTTAAAAAAGCTTTTTTTCTTTATTTTGTTTTTGAGTAGATTTTTAATGCATGAATTGGAATCAGATTTTACTGACGTGTTTTATCAAATAATTCTCGGAATAGCACCTCAACTAAATAAAATTAAGATAAAAATTCCGAATTCAGCATTATGTACTTAATATGTAATTTTTCGTCATTGTTTGTTTTAATTCTTTAATTCAAAAAGTATCATTTTATTTTTAATTCTTTTGAAAATACGATGTCTCTAAAAATAGCACTCATGCATTTTACCTTTATCTAAAAAAATATAAATTATTTCTGAAGACTTGGATTGTTTGAATAGTACTTTTTTTTAGAGTAAAAAAATTTATTTTTAACTTATTTATTAATTTTAAAATAATTTGATAAAAATAACTAAAAAACATTTAAGCATTATTTTCATGGTATTTTCAGAACGCTATCACTAGTGGATTTACTAAGCACTTTTTTTTCATTTTTCATAAAATTTTCCTAAAAATTATGCATAAATTTTTCATTCGAAAAAATATTTTTAAGCTAAACTCACTTTGTCATAAATTACTTTAACTAATAACGAACAACTAGGACATGTAGCTGTTTCCTCACCGTTTTCTAGATCTTCCTTAAATCTAAAAATAAAAATTTTCTCAAAAAAACAGGCCTTTTGTTTACCTTAGAAATTTGAAATCTATCTCCGCACGGACACGGATAGTAGTATGTTTCGGTTTCTTCGTCATATTCCATGTCTTCAATTTCAACTTCATCGTGATATATGGACATTTTTATAGGCTAAAAATAAATATTTATATTTTTGACTTATCTTTTACACCTGATAGGAAAGGAGAGCTACTCCTTAAGCACATAATTAAAGAAATTATTTTTATTTTAAAAAGACTTTATTTATCGTTTTTTATAAAGACAAGGATTTAATTTAATAGCAGGCTTCTTTCGAATTATTGGTGAAGTCTTAACAAAATCAAAAAAATAAAAATATTCTTTCGAATCTTTGATTTCATCCTTAAATTTAACAATATTAAAATTGCACAATTTTTTAAAAATTTTATACCTTTTTGCTAACTAATTTAAAACCGACTGATTCTATACTTCGAATAAAATCACTTCTATTGCTGATCCTACTAGTGACTTCTGCGATCTTCAATACTCCTCTAAAAAATAAAAATAATTAATAAAAAATTTTTACTCTAAATAATATATCATGCTGATTTAAAAATTGTACTTCAATTTTAAAATTCTATGAGCTTCACAAATAAAATCAATGACATTTGTTCCCATCAAAGATAAACAAAATACAACTACATCGCAGGAATCAGCGTCTAAAGGTACATGTTTCATATCACATTGGGTCACTTGATCATTTACAGCCACAAAATCAAAAGAATGAACTTTATTTTTGACCGATTGGGCTAATCTCGCTTCACCGCAACCAAAGTCTGCTACGACCAAGGAACTTGGTCGACTTTTTATAAATTTTATAATATTGTCTAACGGGTTCAATGGCCATTTAGATGTTTGAGTCTTAAAGCCTTCGTGATACGCTTTAAATGAGCCTTCGTCACTTAATTGAAAAAAATTCTTTTACTTGATAAACAAGTTTTAAAAAATACTTTTTGAAAAATTCAAATGATCTAGAGCTATCTTGTGTATACAAAAGTTCATTTAGATATCTAAATCTTGATGATTTGAGTTTATCAGCAGCCTGGCTTTTAAAAGCTGAGTCCGAACAAGTCGACTCTTTTTCTTCTTCTTCAATTTCCGATAATTCAACTGGTACTATGTCTTCTTTGTCTGATTGATCATCGTCCGATTCTTCGATTTTTTGCTGAATTTCAGGAGTAAATATTTCTACTGTGGATCCATCTTCTAATTTTTTTAAAGTTTTTTTTATTTTAAAACTTTTGTCAATGTCGGTTATATCTAATATGATGTCTTTTGATTTTTTATTTTTATTTTTTGCTGTTTTTTTGGTCGATTCTTCTTCTTCACTACTACATTCCTGAATTGCCCATGGCTTGTTCTCATCTTTCAAATTTTCTTTTTGGTTGGACTTTGAAACAACTGGTTTTGTTTTCTTTTTAACCAGATTTTTTTTAATTTTTTTTTCATCAAAAATGAATTTATTTTTGGTTTGTACTGATAAAATTTCGTCTTTTTTGTCCAATGCTTCTGGATGTGCCATGAAAAAATATTTATTTTTTTTACTTTTTTTTGGAACCAAGTCATCTGATATTGAATTTTTTTCTCTGATCTCAGATTTTTCGTCTAGTCTTGATTTTTTTATTCCCTCATTGAATTTGGCTGAATTTTTGCGCTTTTTAACAATTTTTATCTTTTTGGTGTCATCGTCTCCATCTTCTAAATTCCCGAAATCGTTAGGTTTTTTTTCAAAATCGAAGTCTATATCCTCTTTTTCAATTGCATCTTTTTCTGCCAAATATTTCAAAGTACTCTGTACTTCTTTTTTCTTATTTAACTTTCCACTAAGCAAAAGTTTAGTACGTAATTTCGTGTTTTTATGTTTATTTGGCATCTAAAAAAAACAATAATGTAAAAAAATTTTTTGCTTGAAAATCAAAATTTCATAGATATTAAGAATTTTTTTTAATTGTATCTGGTTATGATACCATTTAGTTAAAGTTACTCAATGTTTGTTCCTCAAAATAAAACGCATTATTTACCAAAGTCTGAAAACAATTTAAATGATTTAATTTTTATTAATAATAAAGATTTCAAGTTTAAGTGGCAGTCCGTCTGATTTTTATTATTTTTGAAATTTTAACTCAGATAACCAAAATTTAAAAACAAATTTCTTTTCCCAAGAATTGCTAAGAAATTTAATATATTAATTTAGCTATAATTTAAAACTAAAAACATTAAGATTCATAGAATCTGACTGAAGTTATTCGACTCGAAATTTATGTGTTTGACTATAGTTTATGATTCTGGGTACTTTAAGCTTGAAAATTGATCACATTTTTGCTAATTTAAAGAAAAAAATTTTCAAAAAAATTCGATTATTATTTTCTATGAAAGTATGTAGAAAAAATTTTAAAAAAATTAAATTAATTTTAATTTGAAAAAAAATAATCTTTCGAATCAGCTCAAAAAAATAAAGCAACTACTACTCCTGTTTTTCTTTAATTTTTCAATAAATTTTCTGCCGGAAAAAGAAAACTTTTTATAAAATAAATTAAAAACAGTGTCTAAAAAACACTCTGGCCCCTTCTACAAGACCATGAATATACTAAAATAAAACTGCAGCGCTAATCATTTATTAAAATTAAAACTAGCTTTTATTAAACTAAAATTTGAATACAATCATTAACAAAAAACTATTAATCCAATAATCATTTACTATGTTTTCCAATATTTTAGGTAATACTTTTCGAATGGCAAAATGTCCGGCAAATCTTTTTGATTTTTTTTGTCATAGAAGGCGTCTTCGAACGTTTTCCTCGAAATCAGGTACACATTGGGCCAGTAATTGGTCTCGATTTTGGAGCTCTCCGGATCGTACTTAATCAAATTGATGCATTTCTCCAAATGCTCCACTTTCAGATGCAAATCATTCTCGGGATTATTATTTAGCTTATAAATTTCACCATCAATTTCAATCGGCAGCTTATGGTGTATCAAAAACGATTTTACTTTGCCTGTTTTTTTGTAGATTTTTTTGACCTCAAATTCGCTGAGCGCTTTGCGCTGTGCCAAAAACATGTCGTTTGGGTTCAATTCGGGATCTTTAACAATCACTGTGTCAATAGAGGACGCTTTTTCGAAAAATTCCGCATCCTCAAAATCCGGCTGATTAATGCTGGATATAATTTGACATTGCTTGGGCTCACAATAAATGTTCCTGTTGCAATCCGGGTTCCTAATTCTGGACAGATCAAATAGACTTGTCAAATTTTTTATTTTCTTCTGTTTGTTGCGCACAATTTCTTCCGGCTCTTTAGTTGTTGATGGAACCATTCGCTTGAACAAAGAATGCACTAAGCTTGGATTAGCTTTTTTCGGTGGATTTATCAAGTCGTCCAATTCTTTTTTTATTTTCTCCTCATCCAAACACTTTGAACAGCCATAGCACTTATTTTTGTAGGTAAACTCGTACTTTATGGGGTCTATTCTCAAGTACCGGTCCATAAAGTATCTGTTCATGCGATTTTGGAGCCATTTGATCCAGGAAAAATACCAAAAATGGTCCGCATTGGCATCGGTTAGAGTGACAAAGCCAAAAGCAACCCTGGACAAGGCGTAAATTTTGTTCTCTTTTAGTAAACTGTAGGCACCTCTTTGTTTGTCATCGTGATGCTCGTCTTGCTTTTCATCATATGGTATGTTTTGGTACAAGCTTACCTTGAGAAGATCAGCAGGAGCAGTTTCGCCTTTGATTATAGCAATGGCCGAGTCAGCCAAGAGTCTGAGCTCTGTGGCGCTGGCTCGCTTGAAGCCTATGGCGTTCAGCCACTTGTGAGCAAAGGTGTTGGTCTCACCAATTGGTATAATACCAATTGGAATTCGTTTTAGGAACTCATATGAATCCTCTCTGTGTACAAGACCACTGATCACTTCGTTCAAAGTGGCATTGCCTCCAGCGACCACGATACAGTCCGTTTCGTTCAAGTCAATTTCTTTCATGTATTCGTTGGCCTCGCTGTTCTTTTCCAGACGGATTAGGCGAACATCCAGGCCGGACAAGTGCAGCAACGGGGCAACGTGCTTCTCGTACATGAATTTGCCTCTTTCTTTGCCAGAGATTGGATTCAAAAACACGGTGATGCGTCTGAGATTCTTGTTCGGGTCCATTCTTTCTTTGCCGTATTTGAGCGCTTCGTAGCAGTAGGCCTGCAACAAGCTGGCTCGGTACTTGCGGTCAAGTAAATAATAAGTGCCATAGGTGACAAAGGAAATGCCAAAAACCGACTTTTTCCAATGGTTTCGAAAAGTTCGCAATACTTTCATCATTTTTGTTCTCAGGTGTTATTCAAGTGCTAGTTCATAATAAAGACTAAAATTTCTTTTTTTTTCTCTCCAAAAAACAAAACCTATCTGAGAAAATCTAGATTTTTTTTCAAATTTCAAAACATGTTCAAGACTAAAATTTCAAAGGAGCTAACACTTGCATTTGCATTTGCATTTTAGCTTGGTAAAGCTTCAATTGTGTCTGTATGCAGACTTAACTTAAAGCAAATTTAGCATTTTTCGGCAAAAATACTCAATTGTACTTTGATGCAGTTTAAATTGAAAAAAAATAGTCCGATTTTTTTTTGAAGTTTTTGGAATTTATTTAAAAAAAAAAATCAAAATTAAGAAATTTTTGTTTCTATGATAAAGTAGAATGGCTTCAATTTTAGAACAGTTTGACGAGTTTTATGTGGCCAAGCTGAAAGATCGGCTGTTTGCCACTTACGTGAATCAGCCGCAATGTATTCTTGATGCTAACAAGCGTTTTGAGCAAATGATTGATTACAATGTGCCTAATGGTAAAAAACTCAGAGGTCTATGTGTTTATGAGTCTGTTTTGCTTTTGCTTGAAGCTGAAAAACAAAATGAAGAATTGATGGATCAGGCGAAAGCCATAGGCTGGTGCATTGAATTTGTAAATTCTAGAAATTCAACTTCTCGAAAAGTTGGTTTTAGTTTTTATTTTTAGCTTCAAGGTTCTTTTTTGATTGCAGATGACATGATGGATAACTCTAAAACTCGTCGTGGAAGGCCATGCTGGTATTTGAATGTAAATAATTCTAACTTTTTAAACTTTTATTTTACTTGTTTAAAATAATACAAATTAATTTACTTTTTACTAAGTATTTTGTTCAATTTATTGAAATTTTCGAATTCCGGAATTTTTTTTGAATATGAGGAAATTTTGAGATAAGTAGAATAATTTTTCAAATTTCTAAATGATTCATTCTCACAAGGAATTTTAAATTCATTTTTTTTAACTTAAAATAATAAAATGTTAGAAATAGAGAAAAAATTTTTTTTAAAAAGTCATAATTAATTCTAGCTTTTATTTTAATAGAACTTTATATTCAATTAAGATAAATTTCTAAGTTTTTTTTAAATATTTTCTTGGTTTTTCAACAGATTGAATGTCATTTTAATATGAATTTAAAAATAAATTGTCGATTTAACCCTTTTAAGTAATTTAATGTTACATAACATTGCTACATAAAATTAATTCAATTGAGTAAAGTTTTAATGAATTTTTGAATAATAATCATAATGATAAATTTTATTATTATTTAAAAATAATTTAGCAAACCAAAAATCAGCCTCAGGCAGCTCAGAACGGTAGTTTAACTTTTTTATTCTACATTCTTTTTTGAGAAAAAATTAATAAAAATTATTCTATTTTGAAAAAAATAACTAGTTCATTTAAAACCAGTTGATGATTTAACTAAATAACTCTGAGTGATAAAGCTATTTTTTGATGATCTGCTGTTTGTTTCTCAAATATATAGAATAGATTAAGTATTTTCTCTGAATGAACTTAAGAAAAATATTTTTGTTGAGGATCATATATTTTCAAATATTTTTAAATAATATTTTTTTTATCTTCAAAAAAAAAACCTCTGAAATAAAATGATTTCATGGCTGATTTTTTGGGTTCAAGTATTTAAAATAACATCACAGTAATCGAATAATAATCTAATCAATTTGAGCTTGATTTCAATTTATGTTAATTTTAAAAAGTTTAGTACAAAATAATCTGAAAAATCAATTCTGTGAAATGCTATCTTCTGTAGAAATTTTAAAAACTTATTAAAGTTTAAATGAATTTAAATTAAGCTCGAGTTTTAAACTAACAAAACCTTTTAGGTCAAAAATGATTGATTTATTAATTCTGAAATAAAAGTAAAAGATTAAAATTACTCAATAACTGTTCATTTCTAAAATATTCTATTTGATTATAAAGTAAAGAAGGAATTTAAATAATTTTTATAAATTTTAACTACTCGTATGTCGTTTTTATTTGGTATCCGTGATTTTAAATAATTATTCAAGTTCACATAATTTTTCATAATAATTTTTTCTAAAATTAAGAGTTATAATAAGCAAGCAAAAAGTTTTTTATCAATTATTTTAAGGAAAATGTTGGAAGTGTTGCAATCAATGACTCTTTTTTTCTAATATCAAATGTTTTTACAATAATCACAGAATACTTAGGCAATCACCCTAATTACAGCAAATTATTTGAACTGTTCAATGAAACTTTTACCAATACAGTTATTGGTCAGGGCTTAGATTTAATAACGCCCCCAAAAGTAGTTGATGGAGTTCCGTTTAACTTCGAGAATTATACTGAAGAGCGATATTTTTCAATAGTTAAGTGGAAGACTGCATTTTATTCATTTAGCTTGCCAGTTCAGGCAGCTCTTTTAGTCTCATCCATTGATAATTATCAAGTTCATCAAAAGTGCAGAGAGATTCTGCTTGAAATGGGATCCTTTTTCCAAGTTCAAGTAATGCTGGACATATTTTTTAAATTTTGCATTAATGAAATTTCAAGGATGATTTTTTGGATTGCTATGGGGACCCCAAAGTGACTGGTAAAGTTGGCACAGACATAGAGGAAAGTAAATGTGGTTGGCTGGTAATTCAAGCCTTGAAAAAATGTAATCCTGAACAACGAAGCATCTTAGAGGTGGCTCAACAATTTTTTTATCTAACTCTATTTTTATTAAATTATTTAGAAATTCTATGGTCGAGAAGAACAAGAGTGTGTGGCCAAAGTTAAAGAAGTCTACAAACAATTGGATTTGGTCTCTGAGTATGAGCGATATGAGCGCGTTGAATATGATAGAATTATTTCCATGATCGATAATTTTAACTTTGAAAGTTCTGTTTTAGAGCTGGACAAAACTGAAAAGGTCAAAAATGTTCTAAGAATGTACGCCAAAAAAATTTTCAAAAGAATAAAATAAAATTTTAATTTAATTTTAATAAATTATTTAAACTAAAAAATGAGTTTTCCTAAAAAAAAAATCGGGGCTAATTTCTCGAAAAATGGGTTTTAAAACTTGAAAAATAAAAGTTAAAAGTAAACTCAAAATTTCAGAATGAGTGTATCGATAGAAGATAAGGAAGTGGTCGATTTGACTAATGAAGAGAAAAAAAGTAAATTAGAACAACAAATTATTTATTATTCATATGCAGATCAAGTTGACTTGACTATTTACCCGGATGATACCGAATCTATAGATCTTAGCATGACACGTTTGAAGCAAATTAATGATTTTTCCAAATTTAAAAATCTAAAATCAATTTGTTTTCGTGGTAATTTGCTCAAGTCATTTCTAGATGCAAATTTAGACGTGAACAAAGGCCTAAACATCATAAAAGAGCTCGATTTCTATGATAATCAAATTGAGAAGATAGAAAATTTGCAGCAATTCAAAACACTGGAACTGCTTGATTTATCTTTTAATCGATTTTCAAAAATTGAAAACCTTAATGAACTTGTTGAACTTAAAAAGTTATTTTTGGTTCATAATCAATTTGGTAGAATTGAAAATTTGGAATGCTTGACAAAATTAGAACTGCTCGAACTTGGCGATAACCAATTAAGAGTACTAGAAAATTTATCCACTCTTAAAAATCTAACTCAATTGTAATTTAGTTAATTTAATTTAAAAAAAAAATGAAAAATTAATCAATTATCTAAAGGTACTTGGGTAAAAATAAAATCCGTAAGATCGAAAATTTAGATCTGCCAAATTTGAAAATTTTAAGTCTTCAATCGAATAGAATTACAAAAATTGAAAATCTCGACTCATTGACAAATTTGGAGGAGCTGTATCTGAGTGAGAATGGCTTGACAAAAATGGAAGGTTTGAACAATCTATTTAATCTGAAAGTGCTTGATTTGTCTCTGAACATGATCGAGAATATTGAGAATGTTGAAGGACTGAGAGAATTACAAGAACTTTGGTTTAATGGAAACAATTTATCAAAATGGACAGATATTGAGAATTTGTGTTCATTGTCAAAGCTGAAATGTCTCTATTTGGAGCATAATCCAATTTTTTATATCAATAATGCTAAGCCGACATCGATCGGAACATTGAATGACAATCAAAAGTTTAATCCTGATTATAGAAGAAAAATAATATTTACACTGCCAAATTTGGAACAATTAGATGCAACTTTGATATCTAAACCAAGTATTGCTCATGCTTAATTAATAATTAATGGACGAATTTTAATTTTGTTTATTTATTTTTAAAATTTCGAATTGAAATAAAATTATTCTATTTTGTATTTAATTTGTTATTTTTGGCCTATGAGTTTTGCTTGTGACGTCTTCCTGAAAACCTTCGTCTTCCGTTCGATTTTCTACCCCTGCTTCCGCCACGTCCTCTGGATTTTCGTTGAGTGGTCGTTGGAGGCTGTGTTGTGGTCGATTCAGAAGAACTTTCAGGACTTGTAGTACCAAGTTCACTTTCACCACTTTCAGCACTCGAAGCCAATACAAGACTTATTACTTGAACAAGCACAAATATTTTAATTAGCTTTGTCATTTTAAACTTTTTTCTTCTTAAATTTTGAATTTGATTTAAGTTTCAATTAAAATCATTCGATTTTTATACATTTTTTTTAAATTTAATTATGTATGTTCAAATTCAATTAAGAAATAATTAAAGAAATTTGATTTTTAAATTTTATTAGTGGCCATTTCGAGCAATTTTGATTAGAAATTTTTATTTTTAAATTGATTAAAAATTTTGAAATTAAAAACAATTATATTTAATTTTTTTCTTTTACTCAATTTTTGCACTAGTTGTTTTAATCTAAAAAATAAAATCAACTTTTTAATAATTTAAAATCGTACTCATTAAATCGTGATGAGAAACATAAAAAAATTTTATTATTTTAAAATATTTAAAAATTAGCAAAAACTGGGAAATTTAGATGCATTTGAAAATATATTTTCCTTTTTCGAATATTTCAAGAATGAGCTTTTTTTAATTGAAAATACATTTTTATGGTATTGCATGAAGTTAAACCCAAAATTGATTTTAAGTGCATGCATCCCGTACCATCTCTTCCATGTTAACCCAACCCTATTGATTAACCCGTGCCTTTATCCGGTCTCTTTGGTTTTAAGCGCGGCTTTTATTGCTAAGAATTAAAAAATAAAGTTGCGCTGTAATATTAAATTTGAATTTTTATGCGGCATTTATTATAAAGGACCATGATAAATCTAAACTTAGGATTTTGGTTTAGACGTTGGGACTAAAATTGGAAAAAATAGAAAAAATTAAAATTATTAATTTAAATTATTTTTTTTTATAAAAATTATGAAAAATGAGCGCAGCTTTAAAAGTTAGAAATTTTCAAAAAAAATGTAATGCAAGCAGAGTTGTTCCTCAAGTCTTAGGGATTTTATAGCAAAAAAAACGAAAAACAATGTTTTTTTTGGTCCTTTTAAAATCTAATGTAAATTGGGTAAAATAGCGTAAAATTACCGGAATTTTCGCATTTTTCGTTAATAAAAGTAATTTTAAAAAACCATCATAACCTTATTTACAGTACAAATTAAAACTAACTTGTACGCATTCTGTTCTTTGACTCTTCTTCGTCCTTTCCTCGGCTCTTCCTAAACTTTTCCTTTTCTACTTTTCCTTTAGTAAGAGTTGAAAAAAAGAAAGAATAGAGGAAAGAAATAGTTGGAAAAGAGTTGAGGAAAGGAAATGTACAAGTAAGTTTTAAATTGTACTGTACTTTTTTAACGTAATTTTTCGTGAATAAACGATAATTTACGTACATTTACGTAAAATAAACATGTCGTAGCACTACTGTATATCTGTTTTATATTAATTAATTTATATCATATAAATAAATTTATGATAAATTTATTTTTATTTAAAAATATTCTATGTATTTATTAGTAAAATTAAGAGTTAAATAAATGCTTCTTAATTTAATAATTTAAAACATATGTATTTAACGATTCTAATAGTTTAAGATAGACTAATAGCATCAACTGTAATTAAATTTAAAAATTGTTTAATTTAAATTAATTTCTTATTTGTTCTGTTTTTTCTTAATCTCGAAAAACATTTTTTTGAAAAGTGTTTTTTTATTTTAAATTGAATTAAAAGAAAAAATTTTTTTTCTATTTTCCAGTTTTTATTTAGTATGCCGAAATCTTTAATGTAAGCATTTCGATTAGAGGAGTTAAGAATAAGTCTCTCAAAGTTATAATGATTTGTGTCTGTTCTTGGTTTATTCAAATTTAATGGAATGGTAAAATTGATGATATGAAGTTGAAAAATTAAGGTGAAAACGCAAGCAATTACTTAAACAAAGGCTTTTTTTATTCTTTTTCAAATTTATAATTTTTGTATTAACAAAGAATACAATAATTTAAAAAATAACCCTATAATTTTACTGTCACAAAAAATATTACTTATCAGCAAAAAATCTTTAGAGGGATATTTTAGCTGAATTTCTCTTAAAGTTTGGAATTAAAGAATATGGCTGTGTCTATAGGCTGCATCAGGATAATGATCCGAAACAAAAATTAAACATTTGTGCCTAATTTTTGAAAAATAATGACATTAACTGGGTTTAATAGAAAACAATTCTAAGCTGTTTAATTTATTATATTTAAATAGGGAAAATCTCCTCCAAAGTCACTAGATTTGAATTCTATCGAAATGATTTGGAATGAAAAGAAAGAATTTGTGAGAAAGAGAAATATTCAAAATGATGAGGAAGCAGTTAAGGAAATTTTAGAGTTTCAAAGAAAACTTACTCCAGCTAAATGCCAAGCATACATTAATCATTTAAAAAGGTTTTTTTTTTAAAAAGATAATAAGAATAAAGTAATAATAATAAAGGTAATAAAAATCGTGATAAAAAAATGGAGATTGGTCAAACTGCTAGGTCAAACAATGTCTTTGAAAAGCATTTTTTCATTAAATAAAATTAATTTACAAAATTTTACCATTTTTTACAAAAAAAAAAGTCAAAATTTACGTAAATTTATGAAAATTTTCGCTAATTTTCTTTTTGTCAAAAAAAGCAATAGAATCTCTGAAATTTTTTTTTATGAGTGAAAATTTACCAAAATTTACAAAAATTCGGACATTTGTTGGCCAAAGTAAAATAAGGTAAATTTACGTAAAATATCGAAAAATTTCGTAAATTTACCTTATTTACGTAATTTTACGTAAATTCCATTTGTCGTGTCAGTACTGTATATCTATTAAGTTAAAAACTAGGCAGTCAATTTCCTTAAAGTGTGCTTTTAAAATTTATTACCGATAAAATTCGAATAATTATTACATTTAAGGTTTTATTAAGAAAAAAAAAGAACAAATTCAAATATTCAGAAAGTAAATTGTTTTTAACATTTAAAAATAATTAATAATTTAAACATTTTTTTTTTATTAAGTGACTTATTACTGTTGCCAAAAAATATTTTAAATTAATTTAGACTAGATTGGCTAAAATAAAAAAAAATTGATAAATATTTAAAATAGATTAAAAAGGAATTTTTTATTTTTTTGAAAAAAAAACATCAAATTTTCATTTATATAGAATTAATGAATTTTGATTGTATCGACATGGATATTCTACTGAACAAATAACCAAACTATAGCGCAAAGAAAAAAGAAAGACGGCATTGTGAAATTTCATACAAAACTTCCAATACAAAAAGGAAAAAATTTTTATAACTTTTGGCATTATTGTCAAAAACTTGTTCTGCAAATGAAACAAAGTGAAACAGCTTCACCTAATGCGCTAGTAGGCAAAAAAAATTGCTTCACTTTGTTTCATCTGCAAAACCAGTATTTGAAAAATACAACAAAAGTTATATGTACAATTTTTTCCTTTTGTATTGGAAATTTTATATGAAATTTCACAATGCCAAGCACGACCTTGTATTGAATTAAAAACTTCAAATTCTGTTAAATAAAAAGAGAAAGCTATTTTAGAGTCTGAGTCTTCTTCAGATGAGCCAAACCTCGTATCATAAAACAAATCCATCATTCAAAATGATCAGATAAGTAATAAGTGTTAGACGAAAAAAAAAAAGATAACTTGATTTTCCTTAATTAAATTCTAAATATTTTTTTTTGATTTAATTAAATTTGACTTTTTTTCTTAAAAATAATCTGTTATTTCATTTTCATTTTTTAGGCGATTTCTCAATTTCAACCAGATTTGAATAAAAAATTTCTATAAAAGGTTATTATTTGTATTTTTTTCCATAAATATGATTAATTTTTTTACTTTAATACTTAATTGTCTCCCAATAAAAAAATTTACTTTCAAATGTGTCAAAATGTGTGTTTAAAAATTTTGTGGAAAAGAAACCAAAGTAGGGTTAAATTTGCAATTATTTCTTCCTTTGTATCTTAAAACTTTCATAATTTATTGATTGAAAAACTAAATAAAATAAACCAAAAAAAGACAAAAATCAGTTTTAATGCTTGATTTTCAAAAAATATATACGTGGTAGATTCATAATTTAAATATTTTTTAAAGGTCTATACACATTAATTTTATTTTGCAATCTAAACTTAAAAAGAAATAACATTTTCAAATTTTATAAATAATAATAGAACTTATCTTGATCAGGCACAATATGAGACCAAGTCTATTTGCCATTTTCAGCTTGATAATTCTAGTCCAATTAAGCACCTGTCAAGTTGATAGCGTAATTTTCTGAATAAAATTTATAGAAAAAATTCCATCAAATCTTATTTTCAGAATGCATTGAGTGAAAAAATTGAACAACTGACTGAATGGAGCTTAAAAAAACCCGTCATTCGTTTAAATTTTGAAAAATTTAAGCACTTTGTAAAGTCAGCACCTAGAAACTATTCGATTGTTGTCATGCTCACTGCGCTAGCACCTCATCGTGAGTGCCAAATTTGCAGGTAGCTTTTAAAATATCTGGGTATTCAAAAATAATTTTTTTTTTTATAATCAGACCAGCTAATGATGAATTTCAAATTGTTGCCCAATCTTGGAGATACTCACCTCAATTTTCGAATAAGCTTTTTTTTGCCATGGTCGACTTTGACGATGCACCAGATATATTTAAAATGGTAAACTAAAAGTTTACTTTATTTAAATATTTTAATTTAAAAATAAAAGCTAAATACTGCTTCAGCCCCTCAGTTTATAATGTTCGGGCGCAAACAAGGCAAGCCAAAGACAGCAGATCATTTCGATATTTCTAGGTTTATAATTAAATTCAAAATTTTGTTTAAATTTTTAAATTTTTATTTTCAGAGTTGGATTTTCCGCGGAACAAATCGCAAAATGGATCAATGATAGAACTGACATAAACATAAGAATATTCCGTCCTCCAAACTACTCTGGCCTGCTTTTAGTAGTTTTATTGGTGTCCATGATCGCCAGTCTTTTATACGTGAAGCGTAACAATTTGGAATTTTTATACAACAAAACCACGTGGTCAATGATTGTCATTGTAATTTCTGGCAAATGATTTTGATCAAAAATACATTTTTTTTCTAGAGCGCCATTTTGATTTTTATTTCTGGTCAAATGTGGAATCAAATTCGAGGCCCACCAATGGTGTACCGAAATCCAAAGACTGGCCAAGTCGTAAGAAATTTTTTTAGCTCAAAATAATTTTAGAATTTTTTTTTGCCAATTGGTGAACGCATGATATAGGTGTATATGTCGGATGATAATGATTTTCAATTAGTTGCTGAAACTCTTATCGTCTTATTTATCTATATCCTTTTGTACACGGGTTTTACCAAGATTTAAATAAAATATAAACTTTAAGGGCTTTTTTGCCGGTGGTCACGGATATCAATTCATAGCCGAGACATATATTGTCTTTGCAATCTATATCCTTTTTAAGCTTAAATATTTTCAATTTTAAAAATTCCATATATTTCCTTAACTCCTATTTACATGGTGCGATTGTCACTGGTATGATACTCCTAAATGAAGCTCCGAAGTATTTAAATGATGCAAACACAAAAAAAGGTAATTGATTAAACTAAAAATATAGATTTTATAATCATCTGTGAAGCATTTCATGATTTAATGTTTTTAAATTTAAGCTAAAAATGATAATTTGAAAATTTCGACAGGTATTAAGTGATTCAGAAATGAATCCAATAAGTAAAACAAAAAATTGTCTATAAGCATTGTGTTGATTTTATTTCTGATACCTCTTCTTTTAAATAAGAAATTATTATTTAAAATTTTTTATTTTTAGCCTTGGTCATTGGTGGAACAGGCATGGTGGTTTTCTTTTTCAGCATGATTTTGTCAATTTTTAGATCAAAATATCAAGGATATCCGTACAGCTTGTTTTTTTAAAGCTTTTGGTATTACTTAACTTGGAGCAAAGATAGCAATTAGAAGATTTTCAAGAATAATCATTTTTTTTGGTGTTTAAAATTCGATAAAAATCAACTAATTTAAAAAAAATTCTTCAATAAATTATTAAACTAAATTTTTTTTTTATTTACAATTTAAAAAAATTACGAAAATTCAAAATTAGCTACCATAAAAGAAAATTTTTTGCATTTAAGAATTTCAACATTAAATCGGCTTAAATTGAATTTAATCAAAATTGAAGATATGTGGCATATTCTTTTTCTTTTCTATTATTAAATCGTAGTATATTAATATGCGATTTTAATTTTGAAACAATAGTAGATTTAAATTTTTTTCCTAATCATTTAAAAATTTCAAATCTTAATTTAAATTTTTGAGTTCTAAATTTGGCCTTTTTGCTGTGAGAATGAGCGAAAAAGAGGGATCCTTAAAATTGGTAAGACATTAATTTCTTTTTTAAAATAACCTCCTAACATTTATTGTTATAAATTGAAATAAATATCAATTTCTTGATCGTGTCAAATGAGAATTTTGAAAGTAATTATCAAAACTTGAATTAAATTTTTATTCATAAATAAAGATGATATTTTCAAAAATATTGAAAAAAAATATTCAAATTTTTTTTGTTCATTTAATTAACTTATAAGTTTATTAGCATAAAAGTTTGATCAATTTGTTAAAATTTTTATCAGTTTCAAAATTTTTCAGATCTTTCAAACTTGAGATAACTCGTAAAGAAAATTAATATTTTTCTTTTTTTTTAAGAATTTGAAAAATTAACAGTTGAAATTGAAAAAATAAAAACAACAATCCAATGCGAGAAGTATGCTTCAGGTAATTTTTTCTAAATAATTAAAAGATTTGATTTAAAAACTTTAATTTAGATCGAGATTTTTTACAAGTCCAAGAAATCATTAATGATGTAAAAAACAGACTGACATCAGTCGAACAAAAGTTATCAAAAATAAGTAAGATATTTAATAAAATAATTTCATTAAAAGTTGATTTTTTTTATTTTTTCTGATTACTAATAAAAATAAATATTTGTACTTAATCACATTTTATTTTATTTTTTAATATATTTTTAGTTTAAATTATTTTTCTAACTAATTAGTTGATTAGTTTCAAAAACTATCAAGAAATTAATGAATTGATTTAATTTTTTTATTTTGAATAATTTTTGTTCAATGGTTAAATTCAAATTAAGAAAAAAATTTCTTTATAAAAATTTGACTGGATCGCCACGAATAGGAGCCTGGTACATTTCAAATGGAGTAAAATTTTTTCAACCATTTATCAGATTTTGATGGTAAGTATATGGGCAACGATCATTTCCAAGAAAAAACTATGATTTTTTATTGTTGAAAATTTATTTAATTTAAAAATAAATTAATTATGAAAATTTATTATATTTTTTATTTTGTATTTTGAGTTAATGAGAAATAGACTTATAATACCGAAATTATGTTTTTCATGGAATGTTAATATATTGATTAAACATTTGCTTTGAAATATCCCATCATTTTAATATAAATTTTTGGTTGCGCTGAAGTTAAGATATCATAATTTTACTATGACACATTGAAATTTTATTCAAGCATATTTTAATTGTTATTTTAATTCTTGAAAATCTAAAAAATTATGGCCTAAATGTCAGTTTTAATTTGCTTTATTCCTTCACCACTTATTTTAAAAATTTTTTAGAAAATTCAAAAAATGGAATCTCAAACGAATGGCAAGGATTTTGAAACCTTAAACGAATATACATCAATTAGAAGAGATAATTTATCGTTTGAAGCCACTTTGGACATGGGCATAAATTCAAACGATACACCCCTAGCTTCTAAAATAAACAACAATGAATCGGATTTTCTGGAAATAAATCCTTCAAATCTTTCTGAAAATGCCCCGATTCGACAATCAAAATATTTTGCTTCGGACAGGTACAAATAAGATTAATTTAAAAAAAAAATTGATTAATTTTAAAATTTAAGTGCCATTAACAGTTCAAAAGAGCTACGTCAGATTATTATTGGAGGAATAGTATTTTCAGTGAGCATTACTTTTGCACTAATCATCCAAATTTTGGTCGGTCCTTCTCAAATTCCTAACCGAGTTGGAATAATTACCCAGGAAAAAGTTTGCAGTGACATAGGAGCAGAAATTGTAAAAAAAGGCGGCAACAGTATAGATGCATTTATATCTAGTTCTTTGTGTCTTAGTGTAGTCAATCCATTTGCTGCCGGACTTGGAGCGTATTTTTTAAATTAAAAAATTTACTTAAAAAAAAATTATTTTTACTCAAGTGGTGGATTTCTTTTGGTCAGAGATCACAAGCATGAAAAAGATGTAGAAATAAACTGCTTTTTTAAATCAAGCTCAAGTGCAAAAGAAGACGATTATGAAAAAAATCCGAATATTGGCCGAAAGTCAATTGCCATTCCTGGTGAATTAAAATGCCTCCAATATGTCTATCATAATTACGCCAGATTGTACTGGAATACACTTGCTGAACCGGCAATTAAACTAGCTCTTGATGGCTTTAAGGTGTCAAACTTATTAGGTAAATTAAAAAAGATATAGCATTTTTTAAATATTTAATAATTAAAACAATCAAATAAAAATAAATTTAAGCGCGTCATTTAGAAAGCATAAAAGATGTGATACTTCAAAAAAAGGATTCGTTCCTGGCAGAAATATTTTTAGATGAAACAGGGGTTCTGGTCAAAGAGGGGACCGTAATTAAAAATCCTTATTTGGCAAGAACTATTCAATCTTTGGTAAAAAAAGAGTCGAATTTTTACAATGGAGCTAAAGGAAAAGATTTGGTCAATTTTCTCTTAGAAGAAGATGATTATCAAATCACAAACGATGATTTGATTTCTTATTCGGAGCAGAAAAAATCCATTGAGACATCAAGCTTTAATGATTTTGTCTTACTTACAGCTTCCTACCCAAGCGCTGGTCCTGCTCTGAAATTCATTATAGATTCATTATCAGATTTGTCAATCAACTTAGACAACATTAGATCTGCAGAAACATTGGCCAAAATTCTTGAAGCTTCTAAAATGGGCTACATTTTTTCATCTTTTATTTCTGATCCTTACTTTGCCATAGATCAATCCGAGATGTTCAATCAAAAACTAAAGTAACTTAAAATCTTGGTCTTTAACTAGAACTATTTGATTTTTTTAAGATTGGCTAAACAATATTTGCAGAACAGAAATGACTCATCTTTCCCATTTGAAGATAAAGTAAAAATCAAAGATAATTTAGTTACAAATTTTATATCAGTCAATGACCACAATGATTTAATGGTATCATATGTTGGGTAAAAAAATTTGGTAAATTTTTGTATTAAGTTTAAATTTTTTCCTTTTCCTAGAACCCTTGGTAGTGCTTGGGGTTCCCAATTGTTTGTGAAAGACGGATATTTTTTGAATAATGGCTTGAGTTTATTTTCATATGAATCTGAACAAAACGGTGACAAGGAGAATGCGTTTGGCGTAAGCAAGCAACCAAGAGGCTTAATGACTCCTATTTTAACTTATAACAAGAAAAACCCCTGCGTCAGAAGATATTGTATGTCATATAGCCATGAAAATGGAGTTATGATCGATGACTTTGGGCTAAGCGGTTAGTTCTTGGGACATTTTTAAAATTGGATTAAATTTTTTTTTGTAGAATTGGCTCACTTGATAACGAGAATATTCACAGATTATTCATTGCACGAGAATTTAGTTGAAGAAAAGCGCCTTGAGTATTCACCTGCAGAAAATGACTCGGGCGTTTGCTTTGAAAGTATATGAATTTTTTTTAATATAAAAATTATCTAAATATTTTTATTTAGATGGATTTGACCCAAAAATCAAAACCCAGATTATTGAACTGACTAAATTTTTTTCCGACACCAAAGACTGCATGTTTCATTCAATTGGTTTAATAATGAAGAAAGATCATGTTGTCTATGGCAAAACTAACATTAATGGATCCAATCAATCATTGGTTGTTCTAAATTAAATAATTTTTTTAACCAAATTTTTGTGAATGAATTTTAATTGTATTATTGGTATACTTTTTAATAATTTTGTGATAGGTAGCGTTTATATTAATTAATAAATATTTATTATGAAAATTTTTTTATGTGTATTTAATTTTTTTATTAGCTTTAATAAATGCTATTTTTGCTGGAAATGAATGAATTTACAGATAATAATTTTCAATCAATGTTAGAAAAGCATCCTACATTTCTTTCATTTTATTTGTAAATAAAATGTAAAATGTATTCAGAATTCACTTTATTTAATTTTAAAATTTTCTAAAATTTTTATTTAGTTGAATTTAATCCAAAAATTGAAATCCAGATTATTTTTTTCTCCAATCACGAATTGAATTTTTTGTTACAGATAAAATTAATTTATAATTTAAAATCTTAATCCGATGTCAATTTTTATTATTAGTTCAGCTATATAAATAAACTACTTCAGTTAATCAACTAACTGTAGTTTTAAGTATAGATCAAATGTTCAAAGCCAACTTATTTTTCTAGACAACTTAGTATTAAAAGATTATAATTTATATAGAAAAATTTATTTTTATTTGTATATTTTTTATTCTTAATTTAAAAAAAGAAATTTTATATTATTAAATATTTATTGACAATCATTTTTGTTATCCCATTTTTATCTTGATTACTGCTTTTTTTTCTCTAAATTCTTGAGAATATCCTTTTTAGTAATTACACCCATAAGTTTGCTTAAAAAATTTATGTAAAATTTGGAGCAAAAAAAAGCGCTAGCAAAAAATACCCAAAATGTGTAACTAGTAAAATACTGACTCCCATTTTTTTAAATAAATCCATTACAACAGTCATCGAAGTTTGATCAGATACACAAATTGGAGCCTTCAAGATTTATTTAAATTAAATTTTGTTTAATTAATACAAAATTTTTACATATTCCACCAGTTTTTCTAATTTGACATAAGTCTCATTTTTTCTATTTGTCAATGTTTGGGAAAATTTTACTAAAGTATTAGGAGTAACAAGTCCACTTTTTTTGTACAAATCTACATTATTTATATACTTGGATGAACTAATGCTATTTCAAAAAGTTACCCAAAGCCATGTTCAAATCTCTTTTTAAAATGTATCCGACAAGTAGCTGAGATTCCTGGGATACAACTATTGGAAAACCAACAAATTTAGATTTTTGCACAATTTGATCAACTTCAGCTACAGTCATTCCATCTTGAATTAGAACTGTAAGCGGAGGATCTTTTTTTCTTTAGTAACTTTATAGATATTCTTTTAAAAATTTTTATAAGAAATTACTGCGGTTTCATTACATCAGCTGCATAGGCGCCAAATTCAAAATCTTCTCTAGTATCCAAGAATGGATAATTGTTGAGTTTTATATGAGCATCGTAAATTCCACCTGGGCAAAATAGTTCTCCAAAAATTTTTGCCGAAAAAGCTGATACCATTAAAGGCACTATAAGAGATAAACCAGATGTTAACTCTACCATTATAACCACCTTAATTAAAAATCATAATAATATTAATATTAAAATAGGATTTTTTATCACCTAAAATCATTTTTTTTAGTAAAAAAATAATATTAAAAGTTTTAGGAGGAGGCATGTGAATCAAGAATAAACGTAGCCTTGCTATTTAACTGTCTTTTTTATTCAAAAATATTTCATATAATTGTAGTAACGAATTAAAAAATTAATAATAGTTAAAATCAAAGAATTTCACAATTTTTGTGAAGTAAAAACTCATCATTATACTAATAATGCTAATGATTATTAAAGGGATTTTATTTTAAACCGAGGTAGGAAAAAATTAAAGATTTTAGTAATTTGGCAAAATTAAAAATTTGAAATTCTTAAATTGAATTATATTTTTACAATTTAAATATAGTTGTGAAAAAAATGAATTTTGAATTTAAAAGTAAATTTTTATATATTTCAAAAAAATCAGAATTTTTATCTTTTATTATTAATTTTAAAAAATTAATAATTTGAAATTTTATCAAATATTGACTTGAACAAATAAGATAATTATCATTATCTTTTTAAATAACTTTTACTATAACGAACTATGGTAACTAAGTTCTTCCACTTAAAATTATTTCTTAATAAATATAATTTTCATAAAAAATTTTAAAGTAAAATTAGTTCATTAAATCAATATACTTATATTTAATTATAAAATATAAGGAGTTTATATTTTTTCATTTCAATAATTCTTAAAGGGTTTATTTTAACCAAAAAAAAGAGAAAATAATTTCATCTTTTTAATTTGGTGTATGTTTATTGAAACTGATTTGTTAATTTCTTTATTAGACTAAATATAAAAAAAAAATAGATTTATTGATAACTTGAAAATATTGGCTAATTAAATAAATTTTTAACTTTTTTGATTTTTTAAAATATATAAAAATTTACTTTGATATTAATGTGAAGAATTTTTTTAAGTTATAAAAATAATATTAAATTAAAAGTTAATTTTTGATTTTTCATAATAACTTATTTTCTCGGTAAATGTTATTACTTAAGCATCGATATATTTTATAAATTTATTTTATTTTATTTCTGTAATTAACAAAAATGCCTTTTTTTTTGCATGCAAGCAATCAATCTAACATTTGTTCGACAAACCGGTTCCATTAACCAGTTTCGAAGCGGTTTCCTCCCATAGTTATAATTCTTTTTGCAATTTAGTTGATTTTTTTTTGTGCCAATTTTTTTTAATAATTTTGGAATTCTAATCCATTCAGAATTTTTTTAAATTAAAGCTTACCAAAGAAACTGTCATTCTTGTAGCACCACCTAAGAACGCACAAGCTCCAACAATTGCATAAACACCCGGAATAATACATGTTACGTTCTCGTTACATCCGGCGGCAAAAATGAAAAAACTCGGAAAATTACTTAATCAGTTTTAATTTAAATTAAAATTTAATTTTATTTATTTGTTTACAATGAAATTATTTCCATGGCAATTCCAATCAAACGTCCAGTAATTGCTCCAATCGTCAGACTAGGTACAAAAAGACCGCATGGAATCTTGAGACCAAAAGTTAAAATCAACATGATCATGTAAAATATCATAGCTAAAAACAATTTCCAAATTGCTTCATAGACTCCTTCATTTTGTTTCAAAGGAACTACATCCTCATTTGCACTTGTCACATTTTTAACATAATCACTGAAAAAAATTAATTTTTTTTATCAGATAACTATTTACATTACCATAGAATTGAGTCATCCATGATACTACATTTTGCAATCAAATGACGAATAAGTTCTGGCATCGGCATTCGAGTATATTCATTCAAATACCCAAGAGTAGCAGTCAATAAAGTAATTAAAATTACCTTCAAAAATTTAAATACTAAAAATATAAAAGTAAAATTGAGACATTACTTCAGTTATGGGATACTTTCCAAGTTTACTATTTTTTCTAAACTTACACCATTTAATGTTTAATCTAATGAAAATGATACCAAAAGCTCCCTTTTAAATTCATTTTCATTAAAACAAAACAAAAAATTTTTTAAAAATATACCCCTAATATGCCTAAGATTACGAATGGAATAAGCTCAAAAAATGACCATTCGGGCACGTATTCAATAAAAAAAAGAACATCATGTCCTTTTCCGTATGGGTTTATTGTACGGACTACAAATGCGGCAACCATAGCACAAAAAAATGATCTCCATAATGTTTTTAAAGGAAAGTAGTAGCTGACTTCTTCCAAACTAAACAAAACTCCCCCGATCGGAGCACCTAAATTACATTTTAGAAAATATTAAAAAATTAGAGTTGGTCAAAAGTAAAAGTTCCAAGCCAAAATGGTGAAAAATCAGGGTCAGGCTTTGACTTTAAATTGAAGATTTAGTTTTCATTGTGGAGTGAGACACAACTTTTTTACAAACCGGCCAATAAATAATTGGAATGCTCTGAATGCGGTGACTAAGAGCTTTAATACTACTTGGAGTCTCAAATTTCCTCAGAATTCCAACTACTATTACCATTATAGAAAAAATTAAAATAAAAAAACATTAAAAATATTTAAAAAATATTTTAAAGATATGTCTTTATTTTATGGGGAATCAAAAAGATTTAAAATGAAATCGATCAATTTTTCTTATAAAAAGGAACCAAAAAGCTAAAAAAATATCTAGAGTCATGGTTTCTTGAAAAAATTTTTTTATTTTCAAATAAAAAAACTTTGAACTTTTGACCAACTCTGAAAAAAATGGACAAATAACTTTTATTTTTAAATGAGGAATTTTCAAAATAAATTTTTTTTAGAATTAAAATTTAATTGTAATTATTATTCTAAAAATTATCCAAAATTAGCTTGTAAAAATTTTGGTAAATTTTAAAAATAATCTAAAGGAAGCTTTAACTATAAATTATTAATTAAAGTCTTAGCAACTTTAGAAAACTACCTGAAAAAGATAGAGCACAAGGATAACAAAAAATCTGAGCATTTTCAAAATTATTTTGAAATAAATTGTTTACCAAAAGCTACAGCAACTCCAGCAGAAGCTGCAGCAGAAAGCATTTCTCTTTTTTTGGCTTCGTTTCTTCCATATTTGGGAAACAAATAGGAAAACACATTTCCACAACAACTGGCCACATGAACAAAAGGTCCTTCTTTTCCCAAAGCAAGGCCAGCCGAACTGCTCAATATAACACCGATTGATTTTATAAGCAAAGTCCATTTTCCTAAATATCCACGAATCACAAAACCACTCAATATTGTTTTTATCTTTAATTTAAAATAAATGTAAATAAAAATTTTCAAAATGTGTCAAAATACCTCTGGTACTCCCGATCCACATGCATAAGGAGCAAAAACTTTCACAAAAATTGCTGCCAATGTTCCGAAAAAAAACGAATATAGGATGTAAATTGTCATATTAACAAAATATTCCGTTGTTTTATCATTAATTCCAAATTCTTCTGACCAGAAAACCCACTTTTAAAATGATAAAATTAAAAATATCTTAGTATAAATCAAATTTATAATACTTCATCACAAAATGGATTTCTGAACTTATCGTGCTTAATGTACATTGAATTCCAACAGCATTGTTCTCGATTTAACCAAAATCTTTTTCTACAAAATCCTGATTTTATGTTTGACATCCATCCACTGCCAATATCCACAACTCCTGCAACCATGCCTATCAATAATTAAAATTCTCCAAAAACTTACGCTTATGCTGATGATTTTATTTACCTGAGCTTAAACCTATTAGGAGAACCAAAAACCATCCTGAAAACGCATCATGCCATGCCTGAATCTTATCCAGCCAATTTCCTTTTTCTTTCTGCATTTTTAACCATCTATGTCTGAATTTATCTTTGAGTAAATCTCGAAGCCAGTCTATTGTATGAAAATTTGAGTATTTTTCACAATTTTTCGGTTTCAACACTTGGCCAAATAAATCTTTTTGGCCCAAACTTAGATCAGGTAAATCAGATAAATCAAAACCAGCATCCATTGCAACTGCATCGCTTATTATGCGTTCAGAGAGTTGAATGTCTTCGTTTAAAAAAGTGCCTCTTTGAACTCTAGTTAGTCCGAAAAATTCAACATAATTATCTCTACAAGCTAAAAATAAAAATGATTTTTTTGGCCAACAATAAAACTTTTTACCTTCTGTTTCTGGATTATTAGAGAATCCTATTTTTATATCACCAAATTCTCGGTTTTGATAGCTCATTGTTTATAAATGCAAAAGAAAATTAGATATTTTAATTACATTTTTAATTTAAACGATAATTTTGGGGCCAAAATCATGTGAATGAGATAAGGAAAATATATTTTAAATAAAAAAGCCTCTAAAATTTAAACCAATATTCGTTTAACAATTGTTAAGGTGTTTAAAAAAAGGAAAACGTTAAAATGAAAGAAAGCAATTTTACAGGTCAATGATTATTCTTGACATTTTTATTTAATGATTTTTTAGGTGGCTTGGTAATTTGTGGAACAGGCAGGGGCATAGTCAGACAAAAAAATTTCAAAAAAAATTTTTTATGAGAATTACATTTTATTAGATGAAATTTACAAAAAAAATATTTAATTTTTGAGTTATAAAATGTAAAAACAAATAAAAAAAATACTTTTTTATTTTTTGAAAATTTACAATTCATCTGAAAAATTGTGACATTTTTGATAAATAAAAAATTCTAAAAGGAAACTTAATTTTTGGTTAGGAAAACTTGAAAACCACTCAGTCCCTCTCTGGTTACTCCGCTGGTAACAGGTATGAGCATTTTTTGCATCGTTCTGATATCTTTTTTAAATATTTTAGGTCAAAAAAAGAAAAAAAACACGCATTTTATTCTTTAAGACGGTATTAAAAAAAAATAAAGCATAGAATTAACGTAAGTAACGGAATTTTGTAAGATGTCACTAAATGAAATAATGACATGTCAGTAAAAAATAAACACTGATTTTAAAAAGAGAAATCTTCAATTTAAACATGTCTTAAAAAAGGAATAAGTTAACTTTTTTTAAAAAAATAAATCAGGTTTTAATGACATTCGGATTTAAAACATAATTAAATTTCCATTTTTAGAAGAATTTCATAAAAACTATTTTTAATAATTTTTAAATTTATTCACATCTAACTCATCATAAATTTCATCATAAATTCAATTAAATCACATCAAAAAATGATCACTTATAAATTTTTCAATAATTTTGTGTCATATCCGAAATGTGATCAATTTAAATTAGCAAGTTAAGTGGACAATAACCAAGTCGATTTATTTATTTATTCGAAAAATAATTTATGAGTTGGACTCCAAGGCAGTTTCGAGCGGCTATATGCCTCTTTTCAGCCCTCTTGATAGTAAATTTTTGATTACAAGAGTGATTTTAGGTAAAAAAAAACTTGATTAATAAACACTTCCCAATGCGTTTGTAACCTGGCCGTAGGGCAAAATCAAGAACCAGATCGACGATTACCCAATATATGATCAAAAATTTGAAAAAAATGTGATCAATGTGTTTATTAGTGTTTTAAAGTTCTTAGTTAAGAGTTCAAAATTATTCGTTTTTTCAATTCAAAAATAAATTTATGGATTTACATGTTTTTTCAATGCCAATGCTAAATAAAATATCTTAGCCTCATAAGATTATTTTAATATTAAATTTTTTGTGTTTGAATTACAAAATATATCCAATGTTGAAATGACATTGAAAAAGTGCGATGTTTCAAATATTTTTTTCAGTTTCAAATAAATAATAATTTTAAGTTAATATTGCAAGCATATTTGAAATTAAACTCTTTAGTGAAATAGAATGAGTTTTATTTTTATTTAGAAATTTGAAAAAAATATTGAAAATTCTTTATTTATCTATTAAATAATTTACTTATTTATCTGAACCTCTACCAACCTTCAGAATAAAAAAATGTAAAACAAAAAAATTAAGAATAAAATTAAATAGGATGTAATAATATAAAAAAATAATTAAAAAGAAAAAAAAGATAAAAAATTTATTTAGTTTTTTCTTAATGTTCAATCGTTGAAAAACTTGGTCTAGCCGGATACATTATTATTATTATTATTATTTATTTGTTTTTTCTGTTCGAGCATGCGCTCCTTTAGATTAAAAAAAAAAAAAAATTAAAATAAGATAAAATAAAATAAAATAAAATAATTAAAACAGTTTAAAAACTTTTAAATTTAAAGTAAGTTATTTTTCATTTATGAATGAAGGGATGAGATACAAAAATAATAATTAAAGAGCTGGGAGAAAAAAGAAAAAAAACAAAAAATATAGATAGGATCTTAAGAGTCAGAAAATTTTTGTATAATTAGGTAGCAGCTACATAGAGGAGTGGGATTCGTAATAAATCTAGAATCGAAGCCTCTTTGATACTCCGAAACAAGTCTTTTAGTCAATGGAACTGAATAATCAAGAGCATTACGAAGGTAATCTTCCAAGAGACTGCTTAATCTGTGGTCAATTTTACTAATATTTAATTTATTCTCTGCTTCATAGAATAATGATTCAGAGGAGATTCTGAGAGGAAGTTTTAGAATGCATCTAACAGCAGTATATTGAATAACTTGTAACTTTTGTAAACCTGATTCGGAGAATGAGTTAAGACATGGAAAATTATAATCCAGAATTGAGCCAATAAGTGCCTTGTAAAGACTAGCTAGTGTATTGTGGTTGAGCTTCCAATTTTTTGAAGACAAAATTTTTATTATATGAACCATAGTTTACCTTTTATGCAAACAATTGTTCTCGGGTTTTGTGAACTAAAAGTTCACCAATTTTTTTGCTCACGTAAAGGTGAGCCGAAATGGAATTAAGTTATCAAAAGTCAAATTAGGTGAAAAACTTTAATATTAGGAGAACAGTTTTTAGTTTAAGTTAACTAATGGTTCATAAAACCTGAGAACAAAAATTTTTCCAGTATTAGATGAACCATTGTTCACCTAACCGACTAGACCCAAAAAACTTTTTTTTTTTCTTTAAAAACTTTTACTTTAGTGATAATTGAAGTTTGTTTGATGCAATTTATTGAATGCTCAATTTAAAAAAATGCTAACCAGATCTTAGATAGTTTTTTAAACTACAAATATTATCTTAAGGATCATCATGTCACAAACTCAAAGTCAGAATCTATAAAAAAAAAAAAGTTTTTCATGTTTGAAATTTTAACTTAAAATTATTTTTTCTTTGAAACTGAAAAAAATATTTGAAACATTGCACTTTTTCAATGTTATTTCAACATTGGGTACATTTTGTAATTCAAACACAAAAAATTAAACCAATTCATTATAAATTTATTATGCTCTCTTTAGAATTTTATTTCTCAAGTGATTCAAAAAGAAAACAATAAAAATAATTTTTATCTTTTCGTGTTGTAACAATTTCGAAATTTTGTTCACTTTTTTTTATTATCATAACTAATTAACGCGGGGCTGAAAGAGAGGTTAATTACCATTCCAAACTGCTCGGGGTCCTACCCTAACTATTATTTTAATAAAAAAATAAAAATAAAATTTTGGCCTCATCCAAAGTTACATGTGACTCTATAGCTAAATTATGATATTTGTTTGATATTACTTTTAAATCTAAAAATTTCATTGCATTCAATTGAATAAATTTCTTGGTTCTTGTAATCTTCACTTGAGTTTAAAATAGTCTATTTCGAATCCTTAAATGTAGCAGAAGTTGAATCAATAAATGTCTGATAATCAGAAAAATTAAAATTTTCACTTACTCGCTCTTGATCCATGATAGATTTTTTATCAGTCAAATGAGTATCTGACACCATAAACGAACCAAAAATCGATTTAACATTAACTTTAAAAAAAAGTTTCTCAATTGGCTCATCTCAATGATTCACTATTTGATACTAAAATTCTTTCAATTTTGAAATTTTATCATAAGATGCTCAGCAATCTGAGAAGATATGTTTAGGATGATGATTAAGCTTTATTGATATCCTAGTTTTTATTTAATTCACTTTTAATCTAGAATTAAAAACTTCACTATAAATTGAAGTAGCTTATTCTTTATTTTCCGTTTGTGTGATTTACTTCATATTATAAAATTTTAGTAAATTATTCCAATTCATGGATATTTTTTTAAATATGAGAATAGTGAGAAAACTTAAAATTGATCCATTAGAGATCATTATCATGAAGATTATGGGATAAATATTTGAGTTTACTTTAATTTTAAAAATATTACAATGTGATTAATGTCTAAAAAGTAATGACACAAAAGTATCAATAAATTAAAAAAGATGATCTCAAATTTAATTGTTTTTCATTCTGATTTTAGAATTCAATATTATGCTGCGATATGAAATAAAGATAATTTTAATCAAAATTGAATTAATTATCAGATAGATACAACAAATCTGCACTTGTGTCAAAGCGATGGTTTTAAATTAAATTATTAGTAATTAATAATAGATAAGAATTAATTTTTTATCACGAATTTAAATTTATACTTTCTAAAATTTTTAATTAAAAACCAAGAAATTTTTGAAAATGGGTTTTAAATTTTCTCAACGATCAACGATTTTGATCATTAAAATTAAAAACAATATTTTGATTATTGTTTGACTTTGTCAATGATGACTTATTTATCTAAATTTGTAAATTTTTTGATTATTGAAATTATGTGACACATACTAATTAAGTTTTACTCGTCAATAAATAAAAAATTTTAAATTGATTTATGAAAAATGAAGAAAAATTGAATTAAAATATATTGATCAAAGACAATAGATGCCAAAAACCCTTTAGAAACCAATGGATTAGAAAATAATTTGATTTGAGCCCAAGGACAATTCTTTTTAAAAGTAGTAAAAACAAATATTATTGGATTGAGTTGTCATATTTATATTTTTCGTTTTATTCACTTAAAAAAGCAATTAAATTTAAAAATTTTTTTCAAAAATGAAAAGATAGATTGGCCATCGGCACTCTATGCAAGCCTCTCAAATCACTTTAAATTGACAATAGCTAAAATATTAGTTTAAAAATAATTTTTATCATGAAAAATAAATTAAAAATTTTTGGCAGTAATATCTTTTAAAAAATTTGTTTTTTTATATCACTTTGATAAAACCTACAATCAAAAATTTAAAAAAAATCCAAATTCAAGTATAAATATAAGCTTTTTGCTATTTGAATCTTATTAAAAAAAATATTAACAAAAATTGAACTTAATCTATTTTCATCTCAAAAAATGTATCAAGCTAGTTTTGACTATGGTTAACATCATCTGTTTGGAACTCTCGCATCAGACTTGAAGCAAACCGACCTGGATCAATTTTTTCGCTAAAGACACAGACAATTTATCAAAAAATTTATCAAAAACAAATCGGGTTAAAACTAATTTTAAAACAAAAATTTAATGTTTAGACGTGAAAGATTTTAATAAATTAAACTTTTCAGTTTTTCAATCATTGAGCATCAAGAAACAATTATAACTAAAATATGTTTCTCTAATTACCTTTACAAAATAACAATAAAGTATTTTCAAAAAAAATTTTAAAATTCAATTTCTGTAAGTAAAGGCTTGCCAGCTTAATGCAACCAGCATGCTGTTTATCAAGACGCACAAAAAATCATACGATTTTAGAATAAAAATTTAAAACAAAATTAAATTTTTTAACTAATGATATTATAAATATATTTTGTTGTTGTTGTAAATTTTTGATCTTACGAATCAGCCATTTTTTTAGTTTACAATGAAAATAAGCAATTGTTAAAATAGTTCATTCATAAGTCACTCGTTTATTAAGTGTAAGAACATTCTAGTTAAAATAATCTAGATATTTTTAGCTATTTATTCAGAAGATTTTGGCTAGAAGAATCTAAAATTATCAAGGCACAATTATTTTTATCTATGGATAGAAAAAAATTTAAAAAATGTTACTCAAAAGCAAGGTAACAATTGGAAAAGCTTAGAAATACTATCAAATGTTTTTATTATAATAATTTAAACAAGCATCAATTTAAGTAAAGTTTTTTAAGTTTTCGAAGACTGGCAACTTTTCTGAACACGAAGTATCTAAGCACGAGAGCTGCTCACAAGCATACAAATTGCATCATTTTTCAACTCGGTTTTTTTATTTTCTATTTAATAAATTTAAACAAAAAAAAACTAACTTTTTGAATAATTTTCAATTGAGAAAAAATACGGCATTCATTTTGGAAAAGCTTAAAAGGGTGTGTGTGTGTTGGCTGCATTAAAAATGCTAGTCTGAAAACAGAATCGCAATAGCTTTTACCTGAACACATATTTATTATATAAAATGCTTATTATTTTTCTGCGAATTTAAATTGGTTATAATGTTCCACAATTTTAAAGGATCAGCTTATTCTTTAGATAAAAATAAATTCTCAAATCTCTAGAGCAATTTTTGTTCAAGTAAATAAAATTCAGCGCCCATTGTCAATTCTTGCACTCAATTCACCTTTTCAGTGTACGAAAATGAGCCAAATTCGCCAAGCTGTGACCAACCCAGTTCCTGTTGTTGACGCCAACAATAACTCAAAGGAGCTCAGTAAGCGATTTTGATATTATTCCAAGGCATGAAAAAAAAAAAAAAAATCCAGCAAGCAAGTCCAATTCTTTTGGCATCCAAGCCGCTCTAAAAAAAAATTTCCCTTCTCTATCTATTTTCTCTAAGGTAAACCCAGTGAATTTCTCAAATCGGATAAAAATGTAAACATGCTTAAAAAAAATTCTTTCAATCAAAAAAAGTGTACTCTAAGTGAAAAATGTGAAAATGACTCGGATTGGAGTGTAGAGGTGTCGGACTTTGCCAAGTCGACCTGCAATCCAGTGCGCAAACTCATCGAACAGATGAAAATAGAGCCCAATCCGAACTACCAAATGATCGCGCTGTCCATCGGAGACCCGACGGTGTTCAGCGAGATCGGCAAGCCCCAGTCGGTCATCAACGCAGTCCAGGCCTGCATCAATGACAAAAAATTTGACGGCTACACGCCGTCCTACGGAACCGAGGCCGCTAGACAGGCCGTGGCTAAGTATTACTCTCGACCAGATAATTTGATTTACAAATTCACTGATATTTTATTAACTAATGGATGTTCTCAGGCCATCGACTTGTGCATCACAGTTCTGGCAAATCGCGGTGACAACATAGTCATTCCAAAGCCGGGCTTTTCAATTTACAAGACACTGGCGGGAACCCTTGGCATCAATGTCAAATACTATAGCTTACTTGTAAGCTGTTCGATTTTTTTAAATTAATTTTAGAACTTAACTCAAAGAATACAAATTTTTAAAGGAGGAATTTAACTGGGAAGTTGATTTGGAAGAGTTGGAAAGTTTGATTGATGAGAGAACAAAGGCCATTATTGTCAACAATCCGTCCAATCCATGTGGTAGCGTGTACTCCAGAGAACACTTGTTGGATATTATTGATCTAGCCGAGCGGTACAAACTTCCGATAATAGCTGATGAAGTCTATGGAGACATGGTATTTCCGGGCAATGAATTCTACTACATGTCAGAGTTGACTCAGCGTGTTCCCATATTGTCTTGCAATGCCCTTTCCAAGCGCTTTATCTTGCCCGGATGGAGGTTTGGATGGATCGCCATTCATGACCCTAAGAATTATCTTGCAAGTAATTTGGGTAAAAGTCAAGTCGAATTTAGATCACATTTTTGCTTTTAGGGGTCCGGGCTGGCTTCAATGATTTGACTACCCGAATACTTGGACCGAATAGTTTGGCTCAAGCAGCTGTGGTCGAAATATTGGAAAAAACACCCCAGTCTTACTTTGACGGTGTAATGCAGATATTATCGGTAGTTATTACTTATTATTATTATTTATTTCATAAAATTACGCTTGTCCTGGTGATGCTTAAAAAAATAGATAAAAATAAAAATTTGTTATTATTTATTATTTATTTCAAAAAACACCACTTGGCTGATGAAAGTAAAAAAATCAAATTAGAAAAAAAAAGTGGTGTTTTTTGAAATAAATAGTAAATAAGAAAAAATAAAAATTTATTGATGACATTTGTAAAGTAATTCTTGTTACCATTTAAAAAAGATAAAAAATAAATGTACAGAGAATTTAAAAAATGAATTAGTGAAATAAAATTTAGCCATTTCTTCAATTTTAGTTAAATTATTCAAAAAAATTGTTTAATAATATTTTTTTTTCATCTTTCCTTCTCAAATTGCTTAATCTTGCTTAATCTAGCTCTAATTAAAAATGAAATTTTGTTTTTTAAGATCAATGCTGAGATTGTGTATGAAAGAGTAAAGAAACTGCCTGGACTAATTCCGAGAAAGCCTTCTGGTGCCATGTATATGATGGTTGGTCTGGATCTCAAGTGCTTTCCAGATATTCCCACAGATTTAGAGTTTGTTCAAATGTTGATAAGAGAAAAATCTGTTTTTTGTCTTCCGGCAAATGTAAGTTGGAGATTTGAACGAATTTTGCTAAATAGGTTTTTATTTTTTAGATATTCGAATGTCCCAACTATATTCGTATAGTGATTACGATGAAGAAAGAAAAGATTATTGAAGCATGTGAGCGAATTGAAGAGTTTGTCTTGGCTCATTATAAACCCTGTGAAAAAAAGTGATCAATTTTTTATTTTTTGGATCTGGCTGAATTTTTTTCTGGCCAAAAATTTAATGCATTTTCCCACAGTCTTTTAATTTTTCTTTTGTTTTTTGCTAATTTGATTTTTTTTTCAACTTTAAAAATGGAATCTCTAAAGAATAATATTCAATTTTTCCAAGTCTTTATATTTTTTAAATAAAGCGTTTTATCTTAAAAATATTTTTAATTTTTGACTTATTGATTATTAATTTCATTTACAGATAAAAAAATAAAAAACAAAAGCAAATTTACATCCAGTTAGCAAAAAGATATTTTCTTGAGTCAAAAATTTCGATTCGGATTAAATCTTTTTGATTAAAAAAATCTTAATATTAAATTAAAATTGAGATGATTTTTTTTTTATAACCTTACAAAAATAAATAAAAAATTTCTATTAAAAGAAATTAATTGAATTTGATTATTAAAATTTAATTGAAATCAATTTAATTCAATACATTATAATCAAATTAAAATTTGAAGGAAAAAATAATTTTATTGTGTGATAACTAAATTAGTGGAAAAAAGTTTGCTCTAAAAACTTAGTTAAGTTTGAATTTTTATCTTAAGAAAATTCAAGTTTGGCAAGATATTACAAAATAAACTAATAAAGTTTGATTTTTTTAAAGAATATATTTTGTCTTAAATTCAGAGAACTGTTAGCTTATAAAACTAAGCTTTTTCTGGTCTATTTCAAAACAAATAATTCCCTAACTTCTTTTGAAAGAAGTATTTCATGTTTTGGGAGATTAAAAACATGTCCAATAAATTCAATGAGACAAGACCGAGTCTCAGATTTGGCTATTTTAGGGGATTAAGATTCATTAAAAATGTGAATCACGAAGAAAGCAAACTATTTATTAAAAATAATGAAAAAAGCACGATCAATTACTTTAGTAAGAAATTATTTTTTTCATTTAGAATGAATATAATTAATTAATGACACTTTTTTTTTATCTTTTAAATATAAATTTTTAATTAGAACAAGTAAATTAAAATAAAAAAAATTTAAAAAGTTAAGGCGCATTAGGAAAGAAAAAAATTCACAAGTTGTTTAACATTTTAAATAGATTTAGTTTTATGCGTTGTTTTCTTAGTTTCCCTTTTTTTTGTTTTTAGCCCTCATTTCATACAATAAATTAAAAATTCTTTTTAACATAAAAAATAATATTATCCATACAAGACCCTTCTTCGTATCTGTATTTCGTGTCTGGCTACATAGCTGATTACACTACAAAGTGCTTGAAGAATTAAAATTTAGATGATTAACTGAATATTTCAGGTGATAAAATTACAGAACAAGTTTTGGGCCTTTAATGAAAAAGTTTTCGATTTTTTTAACTTTGTTCTATTTTTTGATCAAAAATTCGTAACAAATTATATAGAAATACAAATAAATAAAATCATAGTAATTCAAAATTATAAAAGAATTTTAATACCCAATTTTTAAATTACAAACAAATTGTTAGTTTAATTTTGAAATAAAAAGGAGAATTTTTATTTATCATTTAAATTGATTCTAAAAATTGAAATGAATTTCTTTTAATAATAAAAATAAAAATAATCAAATGGAAGACCAAAAACAAAATGAATTGCTTAAAAGTTTATTAAACAAAAGTATGAAAGTGAAAATTACCGACGGTCGCGTATTAATTGGAATTTTTTTATGCACTGATAGGGATTCCAATATAGTCCTTGGTTCATGTAAAGAATATACAAGTCAATCTGCAATAGAATCAGGTTTTTTAAATCAAAGTCATTTTTTCTTAGAATAAATTTAGTGACTCTTTTTGAATTCAAGGTTCAATCGAGCCTAGATCAATAGGTTTATCGATGATTCCAGGTCAGCACATTGTTCAGCTATTTACTGACGAATCCATTTATTCTTAAATATAGACTTATAATAAATTTTCTCACTCTTTTATTAATAAATATTTATAATAGATAAAATATTTTCATCATGACAGATCAATCCCAAATAAATTTTTATTCATGGTCTTTAAAAAATAAAACGAAAGCAGATTCAGAGACACTACGATTGCCAAATATAAATTTCCATTGTATTCGGTATTCTGACAAATGCCTCTACTTGTGGGTCGGCGATTCGGAAGCAAAGATGGAAAATCTGTCTTGTGCAGTTAAGACGCCATATGAAAAGGATCCTACAGCTATTGATATAATGCTAATTAACGATGACCAAAATAACAACTCACAAAATTTGAGCAAAGAACTATCCATTAGAATTTCTAAAAAACTTAATAAACAAGTTTTTGTAAGTTTTAATGTTTCGAATAGTTTATTAGAGCAAACTTATCATCAAACAGATGAGCCACAAGATAATTTGAGGAGCATTATCGAAAAAGGGATCTTTTCGGAAATAAAATATCGACCAGAAAATTTTTAATTTTTTTTTTAAAGAATTCAAAAACAATTTTCTTTATAAAATAAAATCGAAGGACATTTTTTCTTAGTTTTATTTTTTCAAAACAACTATTTAACTTATTAATTCATCATTTTTAAATAAAAATCAGAAATTTTTATTCGAATGCTTGACCTTATCTTTGAAATTTTTTAGATCAAATTAATTTTTTTTGAATCTTTAAAAAAATCAGTTTGTTAAATTGATTTCTATGGTATCCTTTTACCTATTGGCGTAGTCAGGCGTAGGACAAATGTGGTGAAGCCCCACCATTCGGTTAGATTTTTGAGGAATACAGTGATTTAAAAAAATCAGATTTTTTTTTTTTTTAAAGAGACTATTCATCCAATATATGGAAAAAAAAATATAAATTAAATCAAATTTAAATGGCGTAACTCAGAAAAAATAAATATCTATTGATTTAAATGATTCTTATAATTTAAAGAAAAAATTCATTTTGATTTAAATTTAATAAAATCTTTGATAAATCATGAATTTTTAGAAATCCGGTTGAATAAACTAAAAGAATTATTTTAAAAAATAATGTAAGCAAGGCTTTTTCTGCCTTAAGGAGGATTGAAAATTGTTTGAGTAATTCAATGAGCCAAGAGCGACTAAATAACATCTCAATTTTTAATAAAGAATCAGAGGAAGTCGATCTTGATAAAAATTTTGATAAAATTTTCGAAGTTTCTATCAAAAGTAGAAATAGCGTAGTAATTATCCGAATTTATTGACTAGTCTTTAAAATTGAGTAATCTATTTTAGTGACATGTTATTCAAAATTGAGCACTGTTTTTGAAAAAAAACAAAAATTCATTATAAATGACATGTAATTAAATTTGAATAAATTTAAAAATTATTAAAAAAAGTTTCAGCTTTTATGAAATTCATTTATAAACGGAAATTTAAATATTTTTTAAATCTGAATTTCATTAAAACCGGATGTATTTTTTAGCAAAAGTCAACTTTTTCCTTTTTTAAGACATTTAGTATAAATTGAACATTACTCTTTTTAAAATCAGTTTTCATTTTTTAATGACATGTCATTATTTCATTTAGTGACATGTCACTAAATTCGGATAATTACTTTAAACGATTAAATTTTTTTTATTTATTATTTAAAATTATTATAAAAATTCATTTTGTCAAGAAAACGTGAATAAATATTTTTTTTAATAAAATAATTATTATAAGTATCCATTAAATGTCTCCTGTTGCTCCCACACATCATCTCAATCAGTCGTATAAAATGCTTCCCCGACTATTTTGAGCTAAGCCACTGCCTCTAACTTCATTCATCTAGGATCAGCTGCTTTGTTGCCGGACAATAAAATTGAATCAGCTGTAAGTTAAAAAATAGCAGCTGTAGACTATTTTTAGGAGCTTTAATTTTAAAAATTCTATTATCGTCAGCAAGTTTTCGGGTTCTAACAGACCAACTACTCACTCTCACAGTAATACAAATGAATCCACTTTAATCTACAGTGATTCACACTTAACTCGTACTCGGATAACTCAGACTTTATGCTAGATGGTACAGACTGTGAATCTGAAGACGAAAGCAATGTAACAGCGGATATTTCAACAAATAGCTAAATGATTTCAATCAAAAGATAAAGACTCTAAAAAAATTTTTAGACAATTTGGAAGAAATGGATAGGAATCTCTAGATTACTGCCAAAAAACAAATAAAGATTTCTGATTTTTTTTACAGAATACTTTTTGTTCGAATTTTTCTTTTTGTAATTTTAATAGTTTCTTTAAATTTCATTAAAATAAAAGAAAAAAAATGCTATTTTTTGGTTATTTTGCATTGTTACGGTTAACTCGGACTTTTCTTAAGTCCTGACGAGGTCGAGTTAAACGTGAATCACTGTAAATGATCTTAATGACCTGATAGTTTCATGAGACTATTCCGAAAATTTTTCCATCACCATTATAAAAACAAAATAGCTAAAAAAAACAGGTTTAAGCAATAATTTTTTTTTTCGATACTAAATTAAAAAACCTATACAAAAAATTACAAAAATTTTTTGAAATAAATTAATATTAATTTTCACTTAGTCCAAAAATATTGGCACCAACTCTAAAAGCAGTTATTGTTTTATCAGTAATTATATCAATTTGTTACAAATTCTTTGTTTCGTAAAATATCATCTGACAAAAGTTCTGATAAGCCATTTGATTAAATTTTCACTACTGAAGTCTCGATTTTGTCTGGCTCAGTCGCCTTATTTAAATTTTAATTGTAATAAAATTTTGAATCCAAAATTTGTTTAAAACCTTTTTTAAATGATAATTTTTGAGCTTGTTCAATTAAACTTCAATTTGCGAAGAAATTTTGTTTTTTTCAGTTTGTTCTTAAGAAAAATTAAGAAAAATAAATGTAAGATTAAAGAAAAATAAATAAAAAATATCTTTTAAATTGAAGAAAAAATCCAAGGATATTAAGAACCAATAAAATTTTTTCGATTTATTTCATATTTATTTATTTAAAAAAACACCTTTTTTATAATATCATATGTTTCTATTAAATAAAATTTTTTTTACATTTTTAAACAAAAAAATAACTATTCAACAAAATGACAGATCACTTAGCTCTAAAAGAATTCTTCTCAGCACAAAAAATAAAAATTTAAAAAGTCCTTAGTAGAATTTATCTAAAGAAGACTGTTATAAATATAAAATTAATTCTAATAATATATTTTGGTAATTTTTTAAGGATATTTTTTTCACGCATAAACTAAAAATAATTTTTTAGAAAAAAATAAAAAAATTTTAATACGCATATGGCGAATCAAAATGCCCCTGCAAATGGTTCCCAAATACTTGTTTGTATTCATTATTGTTATCATTTAACGACTAAATTTATGTCGAATTTTCTTATAGTTAATTTTTAAAAATTTAAAATGAATCATTATTTTATTAAAAAAATGTTCTCTTTAAATTATCTAAGAGCAAATTAAAATAATTTAAACTTAATAAAAAGATAAACAGTCATAATGCAAGTTAAGATGATATTATGCATATTATTTCTTCTAATAAAACGAGTATAATTGATGTTCAAATAATTTTTTATTAAGTTTTATTCAATATAAAAATTAAATTTAAATACAAAAATCATTAAATTTTTAAATTTAAATAATTTTTTAATTAATTTATTCTAATTTTCATTTGGAAATTATTTGTTATTTAAATATTTACAATAAAATGTAATAATTTTATAAAAGAAAAAATTCAACTTTAATCGGATACGGCTTTTATAAAAAAAATATTAAATTAATTTTTGTGACCATAAGTTCCAAGGTAATTGGACTCAACAGGACATGTAATTGGATTAGAATAGGTTTCATTTTCACTATTTTTTTCTAAATGTGAATTTGAAGACGATGTTGAATCACAACCATCATTGCTACTTACACATTCTGCAGTCATATCACCAGCTCCAGTAACTAATGTATCATATTCATTATCTCTGTTAAGATAATTAGCATCATTACTACTGTACATAACAGCACTTCTAGTCATATATATGTCTCTTTCATTGATTGAAAAATCGAAATTTTCACTCACGGGCCTAAATTGAGCTGGATGGTAACTACTGAACATTTTGTTGTTACGATTTGAGTTCGCCTTGAATGATTTGGAGCGAAGCTTGACTCCTGAGTTAGTTATTTGATTATCATGGGTTAAAGTTGACAAAGATGTTTGAATAATGTTAGTGTCCATTGATTTGCAATTCGGATGGTAGTCGACTGTCGAAGAGCGAGTCAATTTAAATTTGGGGAAATTTTCATAGCTTTTATCAGATGATTGATCACTTTCTGAGTTTAAGGTGTCATTGTTCAGTTGGTTCAAATTTGGCTGACTCTGCAGTCGAAATTGAAGTTCCTCATTTTGCATTGATAAACGTTGATTTTCTTTATCTTTTTTCTCAATTTTTATGGAAAGCAATCTGTTATTTTCACTAGCACGTCTAAAATTAATTAAATTTTAGAAATTTTTTTTAAATTTGTTAACTTCAATTAGTTTTGAATATTCAAAAAATTATTTCAATCTTGAAAATGTATTGAAGTTTAAGATAAAAATTAATTTATTGACAAAAATTTTAGATGTTTATTTAAGAGTTATATCAGCAAACTTAGCTGAACAAAACCAAGTGATATGCATATTATTGCATCCATAAAATTTTTGCTAACTTTTGCAGAAAATGAATACAATAATATTTCTTTGAATTAAATTTGGTAATTATAGTTAAATTTATCAGTTTAATAGAGGGTGCCCAAAAAAAGTTATCCGAAAATATATTAAAAATAACTATTAAATACAGATAAAATTTTGGAAATTTAACACGATGCACGAAATTTTATCTAGTTTTTAAAAATAATTATCTTTTTTTTTATTTTTTCTTGTTTGCATGTCCAAGCCTCAGAATTTACCGATACTCTGACCGGACTTTGTCCTCAGTGGTTATAAAAATTCAATTTTTTTTGTAGATTTGAGAGAATAGTTAATTTTTTTTTCTGATTTGTCTTTGAATTAATAGATATTTGGTAATATTTTTATTATTTTTATTATTTTCAGTAATTTATTAATTTATTTAAGGAGAAATTAAAAAAAAAGACAAAAAAATTCTTAGCAATTGATTTTTACTATTGACGATTTTGATTTTTACCTAAATTTAAATTTACAATAACTAATTATTTTAAATTTAAAATTTGTTCTCTGAATGTAACATGTCGCAACAACCAATATAGTTGCATTATCTACCAAATCGTGGTAAAACTCAGCAAGTTAAGCATTAATAAAATCTTTTTATATTCTAGCCTAGAAATTTTTCAAATGATTAAAAAAACTTAAACAGTTAATACAAATATGAGTGTTGCACCATGTTGCATTTAAATTTTAGGCTTATAGAAAAAAAGTTATCCTATTTCTTTATCATTTTTTTCTATTTTTTTGAACTGTATTTTTTGTTAATTAGAATAGAATTTGCAAGAGAATAATTTATAAACTATATTTTAAAGTTTTGAAATCTTAAGTTTTAAATTTTAGGTAAAATTTAGGAGACTATTTTAAATTTCTTAAAATTAAAAAAAAAATTTATTTGTGACCAGTATTTTCACAAAAACCTTGTCTTCTCAACTGGTCATGAACAATCTGATTTTGGTAGCACAACACGAAAGAACCAGAGTTGTTCAAAAGTCCGAGCCAAAGACTTTAATTTTTTTAAATAACTGAGACTTTATTTTGGGACTTTAAAAAAAAACTGGAAAGAACCAAGAATTAAAATAAATTGAATATAGAAAAATTTTTTCAGCGCTCTCTTAAAAACTAACAAACATTTTATACTTATTAAAAACATTAAAATTGTTCAGTACACTATTTTTTCACAAAAAAAAACTTTTTAACACATTTTTTCAAAAAGTATTACTCAAATTTTGATAAAAAAATATTCGCGAATATTTATAATTATTTTAAAAATTATAAAGATCTTTAGAAATTAGAATTGCTTTATTTCTATAGAAAATAAGTTTCATTGATTTTGATCCACAATTTATTTTATAAGAAGATGATTTGAATGCCTTTTTCAATGCAGAAAAAAACCTTCCCTAAATGTCACGTATTAGTGTTTATGATTCTTGAATTTTAATACTTATTTAAAGGGTTTGGCAACTGACCATCATCACTTCAATAATTTATAATTTATTTAGTGATTATTTCCTTAATATTTTCAAAGAGGAACGTTATAAAATTCTTTCAAAGTCTAAGAATATTGATTAAATTCCTAAAATAAAAAATACTTTAAATTGTATGTGATTTTTAATTTAATAAATAATTTTTTTTTCAAGATCTGAGCAAAACAAGATAAAAAAGTGTGTAAGAAAGTGCTAGGGGTTCTAATTCAGATTTTATATTAAGATTAAGATCTTTCCTGTTTTTTAATATTTGATTATTAAATAATTTTAAAACTGATAGAAAAATAAACTAGGATTTTTTTGTTACCTTTCAGCTTCTTGTTTGCTCTGAAGTATTGCTTTGAGCTCCTCAACTTCTTGTTTATATCGTCTCAACTTCATATTCATTTCATTATAATTGTCACATTGGGTGACTAATTTGTTATTTTTAGTTCTCAAATCGAATAAATCTAGATTTTTAATATCCAGTGCAGCTTTTAAGCTTTCTATTTCCTTTTCAAGCGTGTGCTGAATATCTAGCAAGCGCGTGATTCTTTCATCCTTGTCTTTGGATAATGCTTCTTCGCATTCTTTGATCCTTGCATCCAAGTCCGAATTCTCTTTCTGAACAAAAAATCATCGAAAAATACTTAAAAATTTTACTCTTACATTTTTTTTCGAAATTTCTTCTCTAAGTTCATAGACTAATTTTTCATGTTCAATTTTCATTGTGTCAATTGTTTTATTTAATCTGCTAATTTTGGCATCATTTTCTTGTTTCAAATTTTTAACGCCCAAGTCGTAATCAATATTCAAAATTTTTAATTCAGTCTTGTAGTCTTCTTCGATTTCAATCAATTTTTGTTCATAACTTTTTTTGATTTCAATCGATTCTTTGGTCATTTGATCTATTTCAGTTTTCAACTGATCAATTTCTTTTTGTTTCTCATCCATACTGCTATTCAAATACTTTATTTGACTCTCTGAAATAATTCAAAATTTTTGAAATAAATTTTTTTCTCTATTTAAATGGAACTAACCATAATTATTTTTATCCAAATTGAGTCTGTTCCTAAGCTTGGTTACTTCGAAACCATTCATCTAATAAAAATAATTTGAATAATTAAAAAAAATTTCATTTTAATATTTACATCATTAGCCAAATAATTAAATGCAACAGTGACCGCCTCAAATGATGTTAGAAGCTCTTTGTGCTTCATTTTCAGCAGTGAAAATTCTTTAGTTCGTTCTTCGCACAGAGCTTCAAGTCGCTTAACTTCTTTGGCATGCTTTGTGTCCGTTTTGGATCGTGCGGAAGAAATAGATGAAGATGGTGAAGACAAGATGGACTCAGCGCGCACATGGCTGAAATTAGTGTGGATCGTTATGGTGTCTTTTTTTGCTTCAGAACTGTTTTTTTTCAGAGAGTTTGATTTGGCATCGTTTTGGATGGACAGTTTCCTTAGATCAGAATTTTGTGAAAAATTAGCTTGTGCACGACTTGTGGTTGACACATTTTGAAATTGTTTGGTTGATGCCGAGTTCAAACGATTTGAAGTGGTTTTCACTTCTGATTTGCTGGATATTGAATTTTGCTTGGAAGAATTGGTTTGGTTAGTCAATTTCACCGACACAGAACTCAAATTTTTGGAAGTGGAATGCGAAGTTTTAGATAAATTTGAAACCTCTGACATAATACTGGTGTTGCTAGAGATTGCCGTCATTCCTTCATGTGATTTGTAAATTTTTGCTAGGGCCACTTTACAAAAAAATTGTCCAGAAATTTTTTTTAAGAAAAATAAAAATTTTATTACGATTTTTGGGTATTGAATTTTCTTTATTGTTATTTTTAATTGATTCGGTTTTTCTTGCCAAAGAAGATAGTTGAACTTTGGGCTTTTTGGTCGAGTTTTGTGTGGTGGTAGATTGGTTAACTACTGTTTTTTTCCTCAAATCGCTAGTAACTCTAAGCGAGCCTGTTCTGGACGAAGCTTTTGATGATTTTGATTCTTCATCTTTAAATTATGGGTAGAAAAATAATTTTTATTATTTAAAAGGGAAATGGATACCTGAACATGAATGGTTATCAGTATCAAAAACACTGTTTTGGTCTTCTTCTGAAGCAAAAAGGGTAAAAGCAAACTCAATTTATAAAAATTTTTGCAGCAGTATTTTTTGGGCAAGCAAGACATAAATTCCAAAATATTATGTTAAATTAGAAGAAAAGCTTTTTTGTGACAGGAACAAATATTTTAACTAACTTCTTTTTAATTGAAGTTGTTTCTTACAGCTCTCAAATCAGGAAAATACTTAAAAATTCAAAGGGAAAAATCAAAAATGTCACTTTTTTAATTTTTTAGATACATTTTTAAAATAACCAGATAGAATGTCATTTTTTATTTGATTTAGCCCAAAAAAAAAATAAAGATTTTTTTATGCGTGTCAACCGGAAAAAATTTCAAAATGAACTTTAATTTTTAAAAATTTAAGAAAAATCTTTTAAAGTTTAAAAAAACTGCTCTTAATTTAGATTTTAATTTTAAAGGAATTAGTTAAACAAATAATTTAATGTTCTTAAGAATATTTTTGATCCTGATCTAACAAAGAACTCTAAAAAATCTTTTTTAGGTTTTATTTAAAGCCGTTTAATCAAGCTAAATTAAAGCTAAGTTTTGTTATTAAATGAGTTGTTTTGAGCTCCATAGGGTGATTAATTGATAGAATACAATTTAATATAGATTCTATTGATTTTAGCTTTTTTAATAAAAGACATATTTTGGAATTTAATGGTTAGACTTAGTTTGATTAAAGAGTCAAAAAATTCAAACCTATTTTATTAGCCGATTCGGCGTTTGGCAAGCTTTTAAGCTTTTTAACAATCTTTTGACTGACAGTGTTCGTAGTTTTTTTAATAAATTGAGATTTATGGATCGAATTAGATTGATTAGTTAAAGAAGATTCAGCATTTTTTTTGGCCAAGTCTTTAATTTGATGCAGCGATTCATGATTTTTAGTTGTATTATTAGTGTATTTAGTCTCAAGCTTTTTTTGGATACTATTTTTGGCAAGAGTGATAGTGTTATGAGCGCGGTTAGTCGCCGGCGTGCTCATGCCGGTAGTTTTAGTCATTGGTTTACCTTTATCGCTAGCTGCGTTGCTTACTCGGCTCATTTTGTGGTCTTCGATGATGCTTTCGAAAGTGTTGACCGTCGAATTGACTTTAATATTAAAAGAACTATTAGAAAATTCAGTTTTATCAAATGTCTTGTTCATCGAATTGCTAGCCAATTTTTCGTCTTCATTCAGCTCACTTGTTTCTTGTTGAAATTTGGCGTATATCTCACTATCTAAAATTTTTAGAAAATTTAAAATAAATTTGTTGAATATGCTCAGCATAAATTTATTTAAATTATAATTTTGTTATCTATTCTCTCCTTTTCAGGCTTTCAATTAAAAAAAAACAGTTTTTTTAATTTATCAAAATATTTCTTTGGTCCAGAAAAGACCTGAAACACAACACAACATGGTTTTAGCATATAAAGAATTAGAAAAAGTAAATCTCAAAAAGGATTCTAGCACAATGTGATAAAAATATATTTTAGTGTCTGTAATAGGTTAAAAATTTGAATTAAAAAAAATATTTGTAATATTTTTAGCTCAAAAGATAGCAGACGTATTTTTGATATCTTATCTCGGTTTGCTTTGATAAAACATCAAAAATAAAAACTGATAAGTTTTCTTGTGACTTTAATTAAATGATATAATATAAAAAAAATTCACTTATGGGTCAGAAATAATTTTCTGATTAATTTTCTTAAGATATCTTTTAAAACTCTCCATTTTTCTAAAATAAATTTTTAATCAAAGCTAAATAAATTTTAGCTAAAAAAAATTCATCTAGATTGAACAAAAATCTTTAAAAATTTCCAATACTAATTTCGATAACTTGATTGCCAAATGAGAATTAAGATTTAAAATTGTATATAATAACTAAATTATACACTATAAATTTGCTACGTTGTAAAAAAGACATTTTGGGAAATTTTGAAATTAAATATTGATTCATTAGATTGGCAACTCATAGTGATTTTTAATTTAAAATTTTTGAAAATATATTTTTATTCAATTTATGATCAAATACAATTAGAAAAAGTCATTTATTTAGTTTAAACGATGCAAAATCTCCTTCTTATATTAAATTAAATTTTTATCCTGGATCCATATGAATATTAAATTCTTTACAAGGTGATATACAATTTCCTCGATTTTTTGTTCAGGATGTTTTAAATTATTTAATTTAAGATTTAAACTCTCACGTAATTTTCATTTTCCGAACTTTAAAACTTAAACAAACAAGTAAATCTAAAAAAATTTAATAATAAAAACTTTAAGTTACATCATTTTATTTTTAATCTCTATTAAAACAAGCTTTAATCTTATTATTCGAAAGAGCAATCTATCATCATTTAAGAGAATTAGTCAAATATTATAAGATTAGACAAAATCTACATTTTTTAAGTGGACTTTACCGAAGAAAAAGAATTTAAAATAAAAACCTCGGTGAATCGTGTAACACAAAGAACCATACGAAAATTTAAAACTCCTTGTTGATACAAGCTTTGTACCACCCAAATTGAGTATCTACAAAAACTCTGCAAGTCTGCAAAGTATTTCATGTTTTCGTAAATAATCAAAATTAAATTTAATTAATTTGGGTGAAACAAAGTCTATATTTACTCATATATTTTGTAAAAAAAAAAAAGCCATATAAATTTTTTATTTTTGTTTAGCTCTTTTGTTCCAAAATTCACAGTGTCAAAAAAAATCGACAAACTAACCTCTTTGGTCACAAAAATTGAAAAATGTTAAATTAAATTGGAAAAATTTTTCTAAAAAAATTCAAAAATTTTCACTGATTATTTTAATTTTATACTGAAACAATCAGCTTTAAAAAATGTTAAAAAATACATTTATTAAAAAAACAAAATTCGAAAAAATAGCAACAAACGAAAATAAGTAATTGAGATGATGTAAAAAATATTGATAACAATCATAGCATTTTTTTCTGACATTTTAAAGCTGTTAAGTCTTAATATTATTAAAATCACGTTTAATCTATTCAAGATGTCTTATATAGAAAGATTCAAAATCGAAAATTAACAATATTTCTTATTTTTCTTCTTGTGGAATTGCATGCTAGGTTGTATGAAAAAAAATCGTTTATGAAAATGAAATAGACTATCATGGGAAAATAACTTGAATATCGTGCTACCTACTCATGTCCATAAATGGTAAACAAATCTGAACAGTTTTGCTTTAATCAGTCAAAATTTAAAGCTAATTAGATACGCTTGATTACATTGAAAATTGCTCCAAAAAAAAAAAACATTGATCCAATTTAAATCTAATAAAAATCGCCTTATCTTAAAATTGGTTCTGTGTCTGAGCACGTAAAAAAAATATTTAAAATTACCTATGATCATTAAATTTTGATCATTATCCAATTTATCAGATGTGTAATTACCACGCTCTGTTTGTCCATTCGACTGTTCCCTAATCTCAACCAAAACAACTTCCATTTCGTTTTCAAAATTTACCGCTATGCTATCTTTTTGTCTAATTGGCTCACTAGCATTAACATTTGGTTGTTTTGTTAACTCAGCTGAAGGAAAATACGCCGCTTGACCATTACTTGAATTAATGGTCACTTCATTCATTTGACATACATTCAGGAGCAAATTTTCAACAGCAGATTTGACCTCGTTTTCAATTTGAATTTGGTCAGACTGGACAAAACTATCGGTCGTAGAATTTTTTGTTTTGACTGACGATTCTGGCTTCGGTTCGGCTAAATTAAAGCTCGATGCGGATTTTGTTTTGATTAAATTAGGCTTCGAGCATTTGAAATTTGAGTCTAGCCTTGGTTTTTTGCTGAAAGTGTTAGTGGTACCAGTCAGAAATGAAGAGTTTAGCCAATTTTTGTTTGGCGCTGCCACATTGTTCAAGTGGATGTCGTCCATTAGATCATCAGGTATGAGTTCGTTTTCAAGAAAGTCATCATTGAGACCGCTGGCTAAGTTGTTGGTGGAGTCGAATAGCAAAAGTCCGTGGCGTTTTTGTTTTTCGTCTTTTAGACCATTGGTAATTTGAGCTTCAGGTTGAATTTTTTCATCAGCTTGGTCCTCAATGTCAAATGTTCTGTTCATCTTAAAAAAAATTTTTTTTATTTTTATTGTAAAATAAAAGTAAAATAGAGTAAAAATTATTGATCTAAAAAAAAGTAAAACATTAGAATATTGAATGTCTGTGTTTATCTAGTTTTCGGCGTCAGAATCGATTTTTAGCTGAAAGATAGATTTTGTTTATAAATCAAGCTTTAGCGTTGATTACATAAGACTGAAAATTTTTCTTAATGATCATTGTTAAAGCTAGAACTCAATAAAATTTTGGGAAGATAAATTTTTTTAGCGATTAATGAATTTTTGCTCAACATCCTTCTAGATCTCATATGATAAATTCAATCACTTAAATTATGTAATGGCATGGATTTTCTCACATGATTTAGACTTTTTGACATAATTTAAAAAAAAAACATTATCTCTATTTAAAAAAAAGATTCATACGAATTCACAACTAGATGAATAGACTTTATCAAACAAAAAAATCAATAAAATTATTGAAGTATTTTTTTCTTTTTAAATAATTAGGTTTGTTTATTTTTTATTAATTTTTAATTTCTTCTGAAGATTTGGAATATTGTGAAATAAGTGAATAAACTCGATAAATTACTTTTGTTTGTTGAAATAACATTATTTTTTATTTAGATACAAAAAAAATATATATACTCTTATTATTGGATTATATGGATTATGGAAAAAATGGTAAAATTTATTCTTTCATTTGATAAAAATTTGAATAATTGGCCTTATTTTTTCACTAGAATGGTTTTATATCATTGTTCTTTTATATTAATTTTCTCTTCGTTGCCTTCGTCCTTCATTTTTTTTAGATTTAAAAGATTAAATTTTTTTTTGAGAGACTAAAAAATTTTTGGTGTTTCGACCTTTGGTTTTTACCATAATTTGCGAAAACGAGGTAAATTTGCCAATGAATAAAATAATTAGCGTAAATATTAATAAAAACAAAAAATTTTGAGCATGAATGAAAAATTCAGTAAATATAAAATTAAAACTAAATTACAAACCAAAATGGTTACACCACAGAATTTGTCAATTTAAAAAGATAGATAAATAGGTCTCGATCAATTCGCTTTAGAATTATTAAGAATATTTAAGAGGCTTTTGAATTCTTGAATGAATATTTACGCCTTGTGACAAAGATAGAAATTTTAAAAATTAATAGCATAAATGCTTTTAAATATTTAACTTTGGAATAATAATTAATTTTTTAAAGCAATAAAAGCAATAAGACAAATATATTTATTATTGAAACTGTTTTTTAGATATGAAATTTGTTTTTTCATTTATTTAATTTAAATTTTTTCTTTCTGATAGGAAAATGTTGAAAAAGTAAGAGTATTTTTTTAACAATTCAATTTTATAAAATATCATTCTATTCTAGTAAGAATGGGATCTCTTTATGCAAAAGCAATTTAATAAATTATTTCTAATTCTAAACTTTTCAATTATATGGATGAATTTCCCAGAAGAATATCAATAATTCAAGCTTTTTTATTGACTTTGTGAATTAATAACCAGACATAGGACGAAACAAGCTAAATATTACACAAAAATTGATCTGAGCAAAAAAAAGAACTATTGATTAAATACAAATACAAATATTTACTTGAATTTTATTTGGCTTAGGTTCAGTTTTAGACAAATCAAAGGAATTTTTGGAAAAAGCAATTTGACTAGCCGAAGTTGTTTGCTGGGATGGAATACTTAATCGCTTGTAAGAAAGTGACAACTTGGGTGGCTTTGTGGCTAATTCATTGTTTGTAGATTTTGTGAAAGGAATATTTGAATTTTGGTTCAATTGTGCATTATGTACATGTGTATTGCTGTGGTTAAAACCGAGCTTTACCGGATGACTCAGTCTATTTGAATAAATTGAAGTCGGATTTTTGTTCAAGCTTGATTGTTTCATTAAGTTTAAACTAGCAGAGGTTTGCTCGTTTTTGTTGTTCTCTAATGGCTCTATTTGAATGAAATTAAATTAATTAAAGAAATTTAAAATTTTTGAAATTTTTTTCTCAATTTATTTTGTCAATATTGGGCACCAAATTTATTTATGAGTAAATATTTGAAAATCGTGTAAAAAAGAAAATGAACATCACATTCATTGAGAATTTGAAATTTTTTTTATCCTATTTATCTATTCTCATGAGGTTTTTCTCTCATTTGTTTAAGCTAGAAACCAATTTTCTTCAGGAAATTATTTTTCCTATTTCTAAATTAGAAAAAAATATCAGAAATCAGGTAAAGTACATTAATGTAAAATGATTTTATTCATACAAAGTTTTAATTAAAAGTATCATTTTGATTTTTAGAATAAAAAAATTTTCCTTTGGAATGAATTAAATAAAACAATTCGAATAAAATTCAAAAATTTTTGAGGGCTTATAGAATTTTAGCCCAATAAATTGAGAGCAAAAAATTTGAGTCTTAGATTAATAATTAAAATATTTTCAATAAAATATTCAAAGGATATTAAATTCTTTTTTCGCTTTTGGTCTAAAAAGTTTGGCGGAAAAAATACAATACTCAAGTTGAAAAATTAAAACTCTCAAGTTCTAAATGTCAACTTTAATTTCTAATAGTTAATATTCGTAAATATTGTACTGGGGCATAAAATTTTAACCTAAATAACCACACTGGTTTATTATTTTATTTAGATGATTTTATAAATCAACAAAATTTCGGATATTTTATTAAACCATTTGTCTTTGAAGCTAAAGAGCTAATAAAGTGAAGTGAATAAAGAGGTCTTGTGAAATTCAGTGCTTAAAATATTTTTTTACAATTTTTTTTTAAATAACGCAACATTTATTTCTTTGAATTAATGAGGATTGTAAATTTTGGAACAAAAAAACAAACCAAAAAATCTATGACGAAATTGATTCTTTTAATTGAATCAGCTCATAAATTCAACGTTTCAGAAGAAATTCCTAAAAAACTCACAGATTAAGGTGAATGAAAATCATTTATCTAGATTTGGCTAAAACATTAAATTTATCAGCTGATAAAACCTTCAAGACCAATTTTATAAAAATGATAGAAATAATGCATCAATGCCCTTTGGCTTCAAGAAAAAAAATATTTTTAGCATTGAGTTTTTTACCGATTTTCACAAATCCAATAAAGATTCCATTTTTTCTAAACTCACCTAATTTTGACTTTTAAGTACCACTATTTTTTTTAATAATTAAATTTTTCAAACTAATTCAGCCTTGAAAAAAATGAAATAAATTTCAAATTTAAAAAGAAAAAATTGTTAGCTTACAACAACAAAAAAAGAATAGTTCGATTCTGATGCTTGAATTTTTAATTAAACTCAATTCTACAACACATTTCAATTAATCTATTTAGGTGTCTAGTCATTTTATATAAAATATCAAAAAAATAAGCTAATAAAATTAAAATATCAATATTAATTGAAGCTCATTTTTATTCAATTTAGAATAAATTTTGTAAATCTAAAAATGAAAATGTGCCAGATTTTTTGGTTCTAAAGTCTGTGTGTGTATTTCATTTTAAGTTTGATTCTTAATTATCTAAACTTTGAGTGAAATTTAAATTTTTCGAAAATATAAATTAAACTTACTTGGAGTCGAGGATGAAAAATTCGAGTCCAGGTGTTTATTTGAGCTATTCTGTGTGCTGGCAAGTCTTAACAATTTGTTTTGGTTGGAATTTGAGGGAATGGAAGTGACTCTATTGACACCGGGAATAACCGAGGCACGGCTCTTAACTTCCGGGGCTGCGGACAAGCGTTTGGTCTGACTGTTTTGCTTTAGCCTGCTTGGCGAGCTGGTCGACGAAATAGAAGAGGCTGACGAAACAAAGTTTGACGAAGAGCTAAACATGTTGTCTTCTAGTTTGATGTTTGTACAAGAGGAAGAATCGGAAGAAGTGTGACCAGTGCTGTTGGGGTTTTTGCTTGCATTTTGCTTCAAACTAGCGCTATCATTTATAAAATCATCTAAATTGGTTATTTTCGATTGATTTTTTGTAAGCTGAGATTTGACTATCAATGTCGGATTTACAAGTTTTGACGTCCCGGGTAGCTTTGACTCCGATTGAGGTCTAGATTGATTTTTTTCAGCTAGCTGGAATTTGCTTGCTTGTGTTTGTTTAAAGCTTAGTGGTGCTTTTAATTTTGATTTTTTCGATTGATCTAAAATGCAACAAAATGAATAAATAATTAAATCGAACACAAAAAGCCTAATAAGATTTGAAATTTCTAAATAATCTTAATTAATATATTTTTGTCGGAGCTCGCTAGTTTGCCACAAACAACTACTTTTTCAATAATTTTGTTTAATTAATTCAAATATAAATTTTAAGATTTAATTTTGTTTTATGAAAAGTTTGGCCGGAATTCGGCTCAAATTTAATTAGTAGATATGAATTTTTTATGTCATCGGCCACTATTTTGGTCTCAGTCCTTTAAAAATGCAATTAAAATTTTTCATCCTCCAAAGACTCGTCTCCCTTCGTTTATTAGTCATAGTTAAAATTGGTTCAATGGCAAATTACATGATATTGAGTCAAAACTAAAGCTTAATCAATTTTTTAATTAATTTTAAAATCTAGAAATAAATTTTTTTTGTAAGACCTGTCATGCACTTTTCTTGATCTAAACTTAAGTTTTTTATCATTTTTATTTTCTTAAAAATTCTAAAAATATTTACAAAAAGTAACCTTAAAAAGGTGAAATTTTTTTTTTTTTTTAATTTAAAAAGAGAATTATGACACAAAGTTTTATACTTTGGCTAAGGCTGGCGCAGGTCAAAACTACAGCAGTATTTGAATTTGACTTTTTCGACTACAAATTCTTATTCTGTAAAAAAATTTTTTAGGGGAGTTAAAAAAATTTTTTTTTTGGCTACCCCCTCTCAAAGATCAGCACCAAAATTATTAGTTGCATCCTTTTAGTTCTAAAAATCTAATTATTTTGTAAGCATATTAAATTGTTATCATACAGATACTTAAAGCTCTTTTTCTAGGCTACAAAATGGTGTTTTTATTTGTTTTTAAAAAAATAATTTTTAACCATTAAAATTGAGACAAAACTTTTTGGAGTTTTTCACTATTTTTGTATCTTCAAATATTTTTTTGCAGAATCAGAAACCGGACAAATTCTGAATGAATTGTTCCGCTTATTTTTTTTTAATTTTTGACTTTTGAGTCCAGAAATTTTGACCATAAACTGAAATTTTTAATTTTCACTAATTTATATTAATATTTTTAAATTCGTTTGCTATAAACCGCAGAACGGGTGATATTACACCATTTTACGTAATATTACATCAAAAAATGTAAGATTGCATAAAATTAAATCAAAAGTAGGATGTAATAAAATGTTAGCTTACGAAAATTGATGTAAAATTACGTAATATTACTTTATTTCAAGTAAAACTAAACAAAAATGCTGACGGCCAAAAAAGTCAAATTTTTCAAACAAAAATTTGATTTTTAAAATTTTTTTTTAGTTTTTTTAACACTTTTTCAACTTCAAAATGGTGCAATATTACCCTTGTGCGGTTTAAGGTAAATTAAAGAAATTTTTTCATGTTCGAACAAGGAAAAACATTTAAACTAATCTAAAGAATTTAATCAATTCCTAAAATACTAAAGAACTAAATTTAAAAATAAAACTTTTGTTTAATGAATAAATTCTTCAACATTTTATCTAATTTAAAAAATAAAATAAAAAAATTTCCTTTAAATTTTAAGAAAAAATATTTTTTATTATTTTTCTTCAATTTTTCTTACTAAATTATTATTACTCTCTTTAACTAATTTTTTTTTTCTTATAATAATTTTTCTTTTTTATCATCATTTTATTTAATCGCTCGGCTGAAAATAAGGACTTGAATTAATTTTTGTGCTTTTTTCATAATTAATGTTTTTTTCTACCTGTCTCAAAATGACTTCTGATCGGCTTTAAAATCAATTAACATCTTCTTTACCAAGGACTTTACCCAAAGATTATTCCAAAAATTAACAAAAATTGTTGCGCATTCTGGTGGCCTACTAGACAATGTTTTGCATTATAGAGCTGAATGAAAATAGCAAGAAATCCTTTAATTATCGTATCAACATCGCATAGTTTAAATTAACCTATTTGTTTAAGAAGCTTTAAATTAAAACAATAGAAATTAGTCGGCTTTGAATAACAATATACTTGGAACAAGCTGAAGAGGATTTGTCTGGGCTTACACTTGGCTAAGCCTTATTTTAAATTAGATTTTGAGAGTCAATTTTGTTGCCCTATTGTCAAAAAGAGTTCGAATGTGGCCCGTTATTGTTAAAGATTAGAGAAATTATCGTAGCCTAAATTGCTAGGCAAGCTAAAATTTGCCATTCTATAGGCCTAAATAAAACACAAGATTTAAGCTAAACTGTAGATAAATTTTTTAATTTTTAATCTTTATCTTATCGGGTCAAAGCATACTAAACTAAAATAAACATAAGAATTTAAATGGCCTATGGTCCTTTGATTTTGAAAAATACGCAATGTTTGATTTTGGGAAACTTTTGGATTAATCATTCCAAACTATTTGAATAAAAAGGTGAAAATTAGAATATTCTAAAATTCAAGTTTGAATTCATAAATGGAGTCAAAAACATTTTTTCCCTTTAAAAAATTTAATTAAAAATAAAATTAACTTCAACATTTAAAATTTTATGCATTAATTTAAAAAAGAACTAATTGAGAAAAATAACCTCTTTAGCAAATTTAAATTTTAATTATCAAAAAATCTAAATGCCAGATCACTATTAGGCAATTATGACCGAAATCTCATTTAAGGCAAACTTTTAAGTTGGAAAAAAAAATGAAAAAAAAAAATGTAAAATTAAATTTGGTCTTGGCAAATTGTGTCTTGAATGTGTCAAATTATTTAAAAAAAAAACACTTACCAATTGAGCTTGCTAGTTGATTAGCATCCAGAGTTTTGCGTTTTTCGCTCTCGGCCGATTCATTTTTAGCCACGGACGCCGAGTTAAATTTAAGCTTAAATTGCTGACTTAATTTGTTCAAAAGACTGCTCTTTTGATTGGAACAATGCTGATTTTGAATCGAATTTTCTTTTGTTATGCCCATTTGGTAACTTCCAGACTTTTGTGTGCTAAACTTATTTGTCATCATGTTGGCTGATTTTGGTTCTTTTATTGGCTCTTTTGTGCTGTTGTCTCTCTTGATTTTTTTTACTCTTGTTCCGAGTGATTCATTATTTGTGTGAAATTTTTTGCTAAGTTTGATCGGCTGGAAAATGTTGTCCGAGTTGTAATCGATGGAATATTGATCGGCAAAGCGTATTTTCTCTAATTTAGGACGGTGATGTGACGATTTAGGATAAAATTTAACTTTGTCTATGGGAGCAAATAAACCGTGATTCGCTTCGCATTTAAAGTATCTTGAAAAAAATTATAAAAGTCAGCAAAGCATTTAAATAATTTAAAATCGTAAATTGAAATTTTTTTATAATACTAAAGCATTATTAACTAATCAAACGAGCTTGAACAAAAATACTCTCTTTTGTTTTACTTGTAACGAGCACTTTTAATTAAACCAACTCAGATAACAAAAAAAGTTAAAATTGTGTTAGTTACCACCTAATGGAGAATGAAGATTTTTTGCTTTTGAAAAAGCTCTTCTGTTTGCTATAGAATAGCTTGGGTCAGTGTTAAAAACTCAATATTGATCAAAATTATACTCTGAAATTTTTTTGAATAAATAAAAAAATTTGAAATATGATCAAACTTTGAGATGAAAATTTAGTTGAGTATTATTTTTTATAAATCTTTTTTGTCTAAATTCAATATTTGAGCTATCTACCTTTGGTAAAAATTCTTTGTCTAAAATAGCCATGAAATAATTCTGAAAATTTATTAGCAAAGAATTTTTATAAGCTTTTCAAATGCAATTAAATATTTTATTTTTGAAATTTATTTTTCTTTAATTAAGCTTCTTTTAAATTAAAAAATTAAATTAATAAAGTTGACGCTATTAACTGAACCAAGATTCTATCTAAAACAAAAACAAGGCCTAGACACAAATATTTGGTTGTATAAGATAAACTTTTTTTACTCATCCTTGGCTGCCTTCATTTAACAAAAAAGTAATTAATTAACTCATTTAGTTGTTGTATCTCGAGGAGGCCCAGAAATTTTTGGTAGCAAAATTTTCCTAGTCAATAAATCATTGAGCATTTTGATATCGGTAGGAAAGAACAAACTAAAAATGCCTCGTAAATATGTACCGATTATTTGTAAATTTATGAACCATAGCATACTTTGGTCATTTTTTAAACCTCATAGTCAAATAGATATTTCAAGTGTCATTGTTTACGACTTACTCTGCCAAGTAATCGAGAAGTTTCACTTGAACAAAAAAAGATTTTAGATTTCATTCTGATAAGAAAAATGATGTCTCTTGGATAATGATAAACCAATTCTAATCTTGATTTATGAACTTTTTCACAACGCTTAATTTCTCCAAGTACATTTCACAAACTCTTATCTCCTTAAATTTAAAAAAAATAGAAAGTATGTTTTAGAAATAAACATTGGTCTTATCATTAGCACCCATTTTTTTTCTCAATTATCAATTTTTTATTAAAATTTTAAAATAATAAACTATGAAATAAATAAGAATCGAAAAACTGATTTTAGTATTAGAATGTTGTCATAGAAATCGGCCTTAAAGGTCAAGTGGTCACTAATTAAAATTCAGAAGATTATTCCGGGATCGAGCAAAAATAATTAGAGATTGATTTACTAACCAAATCGCACTGCTAAATTTGGTCAAAAAGCAATCTTTGGAAATGAGTGCTTGTAAATTTTCATAATCCTTTATTTTTTCTTTACCTAAAGATTAAGTGAAAGAGTTTTTTTTTCAATCAAAAGGACCCTATTGTCTCCGTTAGCTATAGCCATGTGATTATAATATTGGTTTTTATTTATATGGACCTAAATTCTTAATTGTAAATAAAGAATATTCAAAATTAGCTCCTTAATAAATATTTGCTTAAAGCCGTACTTAACAATTTGGGATCTCCACGAGACACCTAAACCAATTAAGAGCCTAGTATTCATCAAGATAATTATTAAAATTAAACTTGTCAAATTTTATCGAAAAAAATGGAAATTTTTCCACAAAATCAATTTCAAAATGTAAATATTGATCTTAAAATAGAAATATGGACAAACTCACGTATAAAGACACCGACATAGAATGTGACTGGCACAAGTTTGCCTCCTGGGCACATTTCCTATCTTTATTCATATATTAGAATTTTTTACACTAATTTGCATTGGCATTATAAAGTGGCGACGCTAAAGAAAATTTTAAAACCAACCGACTTATTTTTTGATTGATATCAAACATTCGTGTTCGTATGCAAATATTTGACCAGTTCAAACAATTTTAATTTAGATTTTAAAATATACAAATTAAGCACATCTCTTTCATTCAATCTTCTTAATTAAATTAAATAAATTGTCGAAGTTGACCCATAGTTTAGCACTAGACCAATTTATCTAATAAAATAATTTAATTCAAATTTGAGCCATCGTGTATTTTGAGGAAAAATTTTTCCTCAACAATTTTTTTTTTTAAATAAAAAATTATTTTATGCTTAATGTCTTCTTTTTTGTCCCTGTTTAAAAAAAAATTATATTAAACTTTTGGAATTCAAAAAAAAATTTGTTTGAGGAAAATTTTTAGTGCTGACCGTATAATCTTTGCATTAGTGTTTTTGCACGTGAGCAAAATTTGGCAAATTTTAAAAAATTTTGGAGAAAATTTTTTTAGACAAAGTTATTTAGATTGTCATGTTGAGATATCTCTATTGGGAAAATATTTGGCCAAACAAATAACGCCTGTGATTAAGAAATTGCTCAAAGATAAACTAGTCTTTAAATAAAAAGGTAATCGATTGACTATCCAAATAATAAATTTATTTATTTACTAAAAAAGAAATTCGACAACCTATGGTTTTTAACGCAGTTTATAAGCTAAACAGAGCTTTTTGGCACTCAAACCACTGACTAATTGCAATCAAATTTTGGAGCTTTTTTTTGGCCGAATTGCCAGATTTAAACAATGTCTAAATGCGAGTCCTAAGCAAATAAATAGTCTTTACGTTAATCACTACGCCCAAAAGCAGTTTGTTTCTTATCTAAAGAATAAATTATATAACCTTAATATTTGAACAAATAATAAAATTTAATAATTTTTAATTGCCAGAGTTGTTAAAGTGTGCTGAATAATTTTCTAGTCTTGTCAACAGCCCTCTAGGTTCATTCAAGTGAGTCGTTACCAATTTTGTTGTAGAATTATTTTTCTAAATTATTTCTACTAAGACTAATTGTTTAAAATAGAAATAATATTCAATAGAAAAATAATTTCTAAAACAAAAGCGATTTTTGGCTTGTTTAGCTTGATTTAAATGAGCGAAAATTTAATTATTCGTTATCTTGTTGAAAAAGCGATTTGAATATTCAATTAAAAATGCATTGAATAAATTGAAATTCTTTATTAAAAGAAATTACACACCTAATTTAATAAAAAAAATGTATTAAGATACTGGACAAAATAACATTTTCATTAAATGAAAGAAATCATTTATATTTAAAAAAAATTATTCCTCGCTCTTCATCATCTGTCATTTGATCTAGCATTTAAATTATAAATACTAAAAGTAATTGAAATTTGTTAGGCGATTTTTACTGAAATTTTAAAATATTATAAAAAACGAGAAATTCAGACAAGCTTCTTTTTTTCCTAATATTTTTTTCAATTCTTAAGATCATTTATTTTATTAGGAACACATCTAGATTTAAACATTATTCGACCTTTGAAAATAAAATCAAGCAAATTGCTCTTATTAGAAACAAATAAAATATCTATAAAGAAAAAAACATAAAATTTTCCTTTTTAGAGAAAAATTACTTCAAAAAAATAAGAGTCCTTTGTTTTGGTTGTCCTAACCAGTTATCTTAGCTCACTTGGAAACAAATTTTAAATTCAAAAATAATACTTCAAAATTACATAAGAAATCCAATTCTAAGCATTTTAGCTAAGATTAATTCATCGTCTAAACCTATACTCTTTTTGATAAAAACCTTGAAAAACACAAACTAAATGGATTTTGGATTGTTTGACAAGTTGAAAATCCCGAACTTAATCCAAAAATTTTGCTCACATTGTATTCACCATGAATCATCTTCATTCATTGGCATTATTCACTCAAGAAAAAAAAACATAAGAAATAGTCTCATGGAAAAAATGTTTCAAATTGAACTTTAAAAAATTTGCGATTACATTTTAAATTAACATTTTAAAATATGCGTTGTTTCGATTTTACTTAGCTAACAGTAAACTCTAATTTGAAGCATATTAAAATTCAAATTCCAGATAATTGTCTAATAATAATTTGAAGTTTTGAAAAAAAAAACTGTTTCTATGTAAATTTTTTTAAGAGCTAAACTTTTCAAAATAAAAATAAATAGAGTTATAATTGCTCTTGATTGAAATAAGCCCAACAAATTTAAAAGTTTATGTTGAAATTTTTAATTTAAACCTTTTTTTATTTTAACTAAATTCTGGACACTAATGATTATTTTGTCAACAAAATCCCCTTTTGCAAACTAATTGCTGACTTTTATGCCTGGCTGAGCAGAGAGCAGAATAATTCAACTAATCCCTAGTCGACCAAACAAGTACTATCAGGCACCAATAAATGATAAAACAATTTTTTAAAAGTCATCTGTAATTTGTCACAATTCCATAAATCCTAAAGCCATATTTTGATAGTCAGAAAGCTTTTGTTAAGATCAGTCTTTACATGTAGCACCCTTGGCTAGTCATTAATGTTTATTACTCTAATAATTTTTGAAAAAAATTCTAAATAAAATTTTATTGAAGATAAATTATGATCAAATGAACATTTTAGATAAATAAACTAAATGGAATGCCTAGAATCGTGTGGCACACTTTGTAACCATTCTAATTTTTATTGCATAATTTGAAACTAAATTTAAATTCTTTATTTTTTTATTTTAAATTATGCTTTTTTGTTTGTCGAAATGAAAATATTTTTACTAAACTTAGCACCTTATTTTTATTGTGAAAAACTCGAGGTTAATTTTTAGCGGCACCCAAAAACAGGACACTTGAATCAGAAATTATTTTAAATTTTTTTCCAAAGATATGGAATTTATTGCTCAATTAAATTTTGATAACTCCAAGCTTTTTTCACAGAGTAACTACTTAATTTTGTTTGTTTAAAATAAGCAAACAAAATTCTTTGCCAAATATTTAAAAAAATAAATAAACTCAAATCACAAACCTGATATTGTCTATTTTTCCATCGTGCTTTCCGTCCCGATCAAGTAGCTCAATGCCACAGAATAGCCCTTCGGCAAAGTGCACCCTTCCTTTGAATCTCACATAGCCAAACTTTTTATCGCCTACGCACACAAAATCATTAATCCTAAAATCCATCAAGTCATCGGTGGGAGTTGATGTATCAATAAAATAATTATTGGTCAAATCAAGAACTTCCGGAATAAGAAGAGGCTCGAGAAAAAAATCCAAATCTTGATCAAATAGCTCAACTATTTCTGCATCTAAATCCATCTTAAAATCACCATCAACAAAATCATCCTTAAAACAAATATTTAAATCAATTTAATTAATTTTTTTTCAATAGGGTTTTATAAGTACCCGAACCGTTACCTACTAGTGATTAATGGTTAAGTTAAATGTTTTGCATATTTTAACTATCCAGCAATTAGTAAAATAAATAAACTTATTCAAACACCTATCTAAATTTTTTAACATCAAATTGTAAACTGTTTATCACATTTTAATTTTTTTTTGGAATTTTAATCTTATCTTCTACAAAAATCATGCAATAAAAATTGGATCGTTTAATTATTAATTGATCCCAATCACTTAAAAATAAAATTGAGTATTTTTTTTTTAATCTTACATTATTCTATGAACCATTATTAAAAAAACATATTTTTAATTATTAAATTTTTTTCTCAAATTGTTTAACAGGATAAAATCCAAAAGCATTAGTATAAAAATTATAAAATATAGTTAAGAAAGTGAAGCTATCGATTTCTCGATCAGTAGAATTGAAAATCTTAATTATTTCAGAATGATTTTAATTAGCCGTATCAATATGAAAATAAAAAAAATGGGCAATTCACTCTGTAAGTATTAAGAAGCAGGCTTATCAATTTTGCTAAGATGACCACAAAGGTTTAAACTACTCGTTCAATTTAAAGCTTATTTAAACACTGATAAGATCTTGCACAACCATCGCTTATTGTATCTTTATCAAAAATTTTAGATATTCGTTTTAATCTCACAAATGAAAATTTTTTTTATCAATATTAGTTTGTATATAGTCAAAGTTACTGAAAATTTTATTTTTCATTTTAACCCTAAACCTAAACAAAAATAAAGTTGTAGTAGTTTTTTTTTTATCATTTAAATTTGAAATTGAAATGATATTTTTAATTTTTGTAGATTTTTTTTCGTCTAAAAAATTCATTAGTACCAAACAAATCAAATTTTATTTTTGTTTTTTGATATTAAATTTTTGTCTCTTTGTTATACACATGCAAGCATTTAAATAAAGTAAAACATAAATGAACAATTAAGTGATCACATTCGATCAAAAATCACTGTTCTATTCCTAAATTATTCACTTGCTAATTAATATTTCAAAAATATTTTCTATTTAATATTTTTTCCTAATGACTCTGCATAGACTCAAGCTAACAAAACAAAATATTTTCTTTTCTAATTGAGTCATTTTAAAATTCGAGTAGCTAAATTAATTTTTTTGAGCTTTATCGATTAAATTTTATCAACCAAGCCTAAAAATATCATTATTTAGCAAAATAAATAAATCTTATGTAACAATTTTATTTTTTTTATATCGTAATCTATTGCATCAAAGAATAAGACTAATTGATAGAAAATTCAGCTAGTATAGTTTTGAAAAAAACCAATAGCTCTTGAACTTGTATCCAAAAAGAAATGAAAATCAGTTAACTTTATGAATTGGAGAGTGATAATTATTTTTTCCAAAAAAATCCAGAAAAATTCCTTTACTAAAATTAACAAAATTTTTCATCTTCATTTTTCACTTGTTTAAATATTTGAAAGTGTTTATAATTTTAAATCTAGAGCCTTGGTGCATTTAATAGATTACTTGAAAAAATGAGGAAATTGATAAATTTCTCAATAATTAAATATCTAATTTTAAATAAGTTTCTGACCTATCTATTTTTGGAATGATTTATTTACAAATAAACTTAAAAGAGAAACAATAAATTGTAATCTAATATTATCTAATAAAGTTTTTTTTAGCAGTGGCCAATTTCGAGAAGCGATAGTATATTAGAAAATTAATTAAAACTTTGCCTTTAGAGCACGAATCAGCATTTCGAAGATAAATTAATTTTTCAGCTTCAATTAATCAAATAAAATTCCAAGAAAAATTTCCGAGAGAAACGCTTACAAATCTCAATCGATCATATACTGCAAATATTTTCGATTCTCCCTAAGTTAATTAGGTTTTAGAACTTAATTATTCGAATAAAATTTTTATCCTCAGTCTTCGAATAATTAATGACACTAATCATGTTCAATACGTCACTTACATATTAATCATATAACAAACTGGAACAATTTTTTTTGCCAATTTTATTTTCCTTATTTTGATTATTTGCCTTGGTTAAAGACTATTTTAGTTAATTTTTTTTAAAAAATAAAATGATTTTGTAAAAAAATTGTAAAATTTTCTTATGGACTTAAGTGTATTTGAGGAGTTGATGGTTAAAATTTTAAAAAATTGTCAGACTGGGCAAGGGGAATCGAATTTTGGCTAGATGATGGAAGAACCGAATAGAAATAAAATTACGGCTTAAGCCAAATTTTAAATATTCAAAAACCTCCCCAAATCAAAACACTTGAACAAAATTTATGTAAATTTTAGATTTTAATTAGGGAATTAAGCCTAAAAATACTTAAAATAATGAACTAAAAAGATCATCTAAAACAATGCTCAAACTATTCGTGGTTTATTCAAAATTTTATTAATAAACTGTTATTTTTGAACAACAAAAATGGTCAATTACTCAAATAAAATCATTCAATTTTATTTATTTTTTGAATAGTCAAAATTTTGTTTTTGTTTTTAAATTTAAAAACAATTCAAAAGTCTAGATTTGCAGTCAAGCCATAGGCAATAGCGGTATTGAAAAATGCCAATTGAACTTACTTTAAAACAATCGGGTAGTGTCGATTTGCGTGCAAAATATGTGTTATTTTTCCATTTCGTAGGGCTAATATCGAACTTTAGACTAAGATCGTCATAGCAGTATTCCAGTTCGCAATTGCTGTCAAATGATGCGGTCCGTTCAGTTGACTGCGAGTTATTCGAGGTCTCTATTTTCTCTAAACAGTCCATCTAAATTTTTGTTCAGAATTGTTATCACTTATTTTTAAGAAATCAATAATTCTCAAAAGGCTATTTTGGATTCCAACTCAGCACTAAAAACACTAATTTTAAATTTTTTTAAAGTACATGCTTATTAAGTCGTTTGCTTGTCTGAGAGTCAATTTAAACTAATTTTAAAATTTGATTTCGATTTGTTGCTACCAATTTATCGGTATTTTTTGGCATAAACTTGAAGAAAAAGCCAATATTTTCTATGAATTATTTAATAAAAATTCATTTACTTTAGTTTTAAAGTTTCATATTACCAAATAAGAAGGATATTGTTTTAAAGTTATAGTCAAAAAAAATTGAAATCTTTAAGGTAAAAATTATTGCAAAAATTGAATTCAACACAAGCACTTTTAATTTTAAAATCTTGGACTAAAAAAATTGAAAGCTTTATCTTTTGTTTTATTTCAAAATATTAAAAGAAAGAAAAATTAAGTATTAAAAGTTTTATCCCTAAAGATTCGTTCGAGATGATAAGACTTTTGTTTATTTATACTTGTGATTGTCCCTTGAGTAAAAAGTAAATTAATTGGAATTATTGTTTATTATCATCTTTAAGTGTCCAAATTTAGGAGTTATTATTTAAAATTTCAAAAATTTTAATCTCATGAATAAGATTGTTCAAAAATTAAGAATATATAATTAATTGAAATTTTGAATTGAATATTAAAATTTTGTATTTAGAATAATCTGATTATTAGTGACGCCTAAATTCCTCAGATTAATTGTAAATTTGGTTTAAATCTTCAAATTATCAATAAACAAAGATTTTATTTATTGTCCCTAATTGATAAATAAGAAATAAGAAAATTTCAAAATGATTACCTTGATTAATAAAAAAAATATTTAATAAAAATTTATTAAAAAAATTTATAACACATACTTAAAAAAATAATAAAAATTCATAAGTACAATTGAATATTTTTAATAAGTTCTTACTGGTCTGGGTTGAATTTTTTTTTGACTTCTTATTTTTATAATTTCTTAAAAAAAATTAATTTATTTACTTTTAGGAAATTATTTTTTATTTATTTTTCATTTAAATAATTAAGAGTCCAAAACGAAACCTTGAATTTTTATATCAATATCCTTAATTAAGCAATTGAATTTTTAATAAATAAGACTTATTAAGCTTAAATGATTTAAGAATTCTGACAAAGATGTTTTTCATAAATTAACCAAAAAAAAATTGTAAAAATGAAAAAGTTAAAATTTTTAAATTGCTGATTAATTTTTAGTTTCCTGTTTATTTTACGTAAATTAAGAATTTTAACTTTTAATGATTCATATTGTTATTTTTGTCACAATTTTTGAAATAATTCTTTTTCCTTAAAATTACCTAATTTTATATGTTTTAGCTTTAAAATGTATAAAAAATTTCAAAAAAAGCCAAACTAAAAAATTTTTTGCTTTTTAAAATTTCAAAAAAAATTTCATTTTCAATATCAATAACATCTTTTTCATTATCTACTTAATGAAAATTCCAACCAAGTTAAATTAATTAATACTTTGAAATATTGCTTAAAAAAGAACAGTGCATGTCATTACTCCGCTTGTTTGCTCTGTAAATAAGAATTTTAGAAATTAAAAAAACAGAAATCTCGATTAAATAAATTTGACGATTTCTTTGAAAAAAATCGATAAAATAATTTTTTCAAATATTTGATTTAATTTTAAGAAATAATTTATTTCTCTTAATTCTCTGCTAGATCATGTTTTAATATTACACCAACTTTCAAATTTTCAATAATTGAGAATTTCATTAATAGATTATAGTAATTATTTGTCCTTTAAAAATTAAAAATTTATTATTTAATTTATCTTTATAGTGTCTGCATTATATTCTGAATGGTTTCTTTCTTTAAATAAATACCGAATCTTAAATTCTGTCCCATAATTCCTGTGAGATTATTGATTATTGTGAGATTACTGTGTAGATTATTAATTTTTAGCTTTCTCTTTTTCAATTAAAATCAAATTAAAATTATATTGAAATCAATTGTTTTTTATATTCAAAATTAAAGAAGAACTTAAAATAATAATTGATACTAACATTTCATCAAAATTCTTATTTTTTGAGTAATCTTTGAACAATACTCGAGTTTAATGATGAATCAAATGCTGAATTTAAGCTTTGCTTTTCTTTTAATTAAGTATTTAGATTATCAAAATGATCCAACAGGCTAAATTTAATACCAGTTTTTTGTTAGTTAAATTGACAATTTCAAAATGTTTAACATGGTTTATAAGGATGAAAATTAGAGAAAGATAAGAATTTATGATTCATTATATAATTCATTAGCAGCTTATTTATGTAAAAATAAGAAAACTTAAAAATTAAAATCTTGATTTTTCATTTAAGTTCAATTAAACACAAAATGTTTTAGAGAAAATTTTTCAGAACTTTAATGACTAATGATAAAGGCGCACTCAAAATATTTGTAAAAGGAAGATATGGTTGAAAAAATTACAAAAATATTTTTTTATTAACTAAAATTATTGATATTTAAAATGTCCTCTCTGGCTACGCCCCTGACTAATGCTATGATTTAATATTGCCCAGCTAAGATTTTCATCATTGTAACTTAAAGAAAATTTTGTGACTGATAAATCTAATTTGAATTGAAAAAAACTGAATTTTTATCGTAATTAAATGACATAACATGGTATCATACCTTGTTTAAACAAAACTTCCAGAATCTTTCGATTTCATAAGCTCAGCTCAAAGTCTATTAATCAAGATTATTTCTACAGGTTTCTCATTAAATTTCGATTAAGTATCACATTTCTGTTTTATTTTAAAATCCAAAATGCATGGTTAATGTCAAAGTTTTTAAAAATTTTTGTGTGTAAACTCAATTTTCTTAAAGAATGATTTTGACTGTATTTAAATGTTGGATGTAAATTAAAAAAAATAAAAGTCACAAGAATATCTTCATATTTTTGAAGTTTTAATTTATTTTTTGAATTAGTTCAAAAAAAAATGCTCCCGACTTGTTTAAGTACCGTATTCCCTCGTTCGATTATGCCGCGCCATAAATTAAGCTACAAGGTTTTGGACCATCCACCAAAGTACATCTCACCCATGCTAAAATATTTTAACTTTGATGTTTTAAGTTGCATGTCTTAGCTTGTAGTGCAGCATAATCGAACGAAAGAATACGGTAATTTTGTACAAATAAATGAATAAATGTTGATGAAAAAATTTATCATGTCTGTCATTTAAAAAGATGAATCTTAGGTTGGGAGATTGAAGAAGGAAACAATTTTTATCTGTAGCAGAGCAATTTTTTTTTAAATTTTTTTAATTCCAATTAAAATATGATAACTTAACGAAATTTTAGAATATTTTAAATTTTAACAAAATTTGTTAATTATTGTTTAAAAAAAATTTTCTATATGAATATTCATTTTAAAAGTTATTAATGTTTTATCTGAACAAAATTTCTTTGCTTCGAAAAATTGATCCCAACTTCATTCTCCCTCTTAATAAATAATAATCAATAATAATTATCAATGAAAGATTAGATTGATGGTTAGGAAATTGTTGTCATTGCTTCATGAAAATGATACCGTTTTTCAGTTATTTATTTATTTGAAATTAATTAATCTCCTCCAGGAGAAGTTAAAATAAATAAATCATGACGAATAAAAAAATGCCCATAAAAATTGAAATTAAAAAAAATATAAAAAAGTATTACAATTATAAGAAAATGAAAAGGAAAAAATGAAGTATTAATTTTACAACTACCACTAAAATAATAAAAAAAAAATTTTTAAGCAAATATTCTATTCCAGAAAATTTTAAGGTTGTTTTTTAAATTTAAATGGTTTAAGAATTCTGACAAAGATATTTTTCGTAAATTTACCAAAAAAATGTTAAAATGTAAAGTTATTCATATTTTTGACTTGCTAATTAATTTTTAGTTTCCTGTTAATTTTACATGAAATTACGAATTTTAACTTTTTATGAGTCATATTGTCATTTTTTTGCGCTATTTGGATTTAATTTTTGAAATAATTCTTTTTCCTTAAAATTACCTAATTTTGTATGTTTTTACTTAAAAATGCTATAAAACTTTCTTTAAAAAAGAACAGCTGATATCATTTCTCCGCTTCCTCGGTGAATAAACATTTGACAGCGATTTTAGATATTAAAAAAAAAATATTGATTGACAAGAAATTTTTCTAGAAAATGTTTTATCAAATTTTTTTAAAATAATTAAAAAAATCTTTCTTATTGTCTAATAAGAATAACATCCTGATTTTGTTTTTAAGAATATGTCATAAAAAAAAAATTTTAATCAAAAATAAAGATAAAAAAGTTTAAAATAAAATTGTTAAACCTCTTCCGTTAAATTTTATATTTTTGAAAATTATTCATTAATTAATTATGACTTAGTAATGAAAAATATTTAATATTGATAATCTAAATACTTAATTAAAAGAAAAGCAAAGCTTAAATTCCATTAAAATGTCTTCTGATCAAAAATAACTGCATTTGATTCCAATCAACCAGGGAGTTACTTAAGAGTAGAAAAGACATCTTGTCGCATTATTCAATAATTTTTGTTAAAGGTATAAATAAAAACAATGCGTTTCATGTAACAATCGCGATAAAACTCGATTGCATTTCACGAAAAATAACAAAAATAAGAGATGAAAATTAGAAGTTTAATTCTTGTGAAAATTAAACAGTAACTGGTTTTTTAAATTAGTTAAGTTTAGATTTCTGGCATAGATTACTTTATTTGAAAAAAGACAATCAAAATTCGAGATAAAAAAAAGGGAAAAAAATGATGAAAAAATTTCTAGATAAATATGCTCATTACCTAAATATTTAATTATCGATTTTTAAAAAAATTTGAAATTTGCCTTGTTCATTTTGTCCTTTAAAGAAATCAAAAAGATATTTTAATTTAAAAATATCAACTAATCAAAAACTTATATTTTTTAAACTTTCTTACATAAAAAACTTATTAAAAATTTTATTTTTTTAAATTAATATTGAATTTTACAAAAGTTCAAAAAAGTTTTGTATTTAAATTGTGCTCAAGCTTTCTTTTTTTTCCTTAAGCTACTACTTTGGGGTATCCAAAAGTTTTGACGTATGATATATTTATACAGATTGTGTATGGTTTTTTGAAATTATCAGTGCAAATTCTTTTTTCTCATATTATTTTAATTAAATGGTTTCTTTTATACGATTATTTATTTTGGAATCATTGGAAGATCCATGGTGAAAAGTGGAAAGATTTTTTGAAAATCAGAAATATAATTAGCGTCTCGATTATATATTTAAGGAATCTGAGTTTCCTATGAACAGAACAAAAGTCAAAAAAAAAAAAAAGAGTCTAGATTTTTTACAAAAGTGTAGAGTATCTAGAAAGTAATAAGGGTTGAGCTATTGATATAATGCATCTAATTTATGATGGTTAGCAGGATAGATGGAGAAGTAAAAAAAAACTTTTTATTTCGACATAAACTTTTAAAAAATAATAAAATTTACACATCCTAAGAATTGATTAGTTTTTGGCCATCAATTTTTTTGATAAGTTAAATGTTATCATTTTGAAACAATTATCTCTTTTTAAATAAATAAAAATTTTATGTCATATTATTTTGTACTTTTTTATGATTTTTTCAGCCCCTTTCAACAAGCAGCTTGTCTAAGTAAATCTGCTAATCGAGAAGGATAACAAAACTGCTGCTAAGCTCAATCATTTTAAGCAAAAATCGATGGTATCATCAAAATCATCAAGATATCGGGCCCCATTCTGATACAGGTTACTCTTATAAAACATAAAATTATACTTTTTAACCAAGAATTGAAAAATCTTGGATTCTTTTTAAAAAATTTTTATTGACTGAAAACAGAAAATCGAATTTATAACTTAATAAAGAAATAACAAGTGGTGTAATCAGTAAAAACTTATTTAATTATTAAATGCTATATAAAATTCAAAACTGCAAAAAGAGGTTAAAAAATTACAAGAGAATTCTTTAAATAATTTTACTTTTAATTTGTTAGAACAGATATTGCTTCTGAAAGAAATCTTAACTTCATTTCAAAAATTTTTTTAGGTTAAATTTTTGAATAAATACTAAATAATCTAAAATCATATTTAAGGAAATAAAAATAAATATTAGTCGAAAAATTTTTAATTATCAATTTAATTTTAATTATTTCCCAATTAATCTCATGTTTTTGAAAAAAAAAACTTAAAATTCATCTAGTTATCCTATTTTTGTTATCAAAAATCTTTTGAATACCATTTAAAAAGTCCCTCTGGGACGCAGATTTTTTTGCTTTCAAATGAATCATCTTTTTTCATTTTATATCGAAATTGTACCATGAGCTTTATTTTTTGAAAAACTTGTAAAATTAATATAATAAAATAAAACAATAAGTTAAAAGTGGATAAAATTATTCTCTATTTTTGCTCTACAAAATAATGAATTTAAGCTTTAGAATAGATTATTGTGAAACATGATAAATTTTAAGCATTGTGGCTTATTTGAGACTTTATCTAAAATTGAAAAAAACTTGTTAAATTATTTTTATTAAATTTAAAAAAAGGCCAAAAAAAACTAAAATTCAACGAAATTAAGAATTTCAATTCATCAATCAACAGAATCAAAAATCGTTTTTAATGCGATTTGATTCTATTGCTGATTATTAAAAAGCTTGTCATTCTGAATTAATTAGAACTATCTCCTTCTAGTCCAGTGGCGTTTATTTTGAATAATTTGGCCATTTCAGCAAAATTAGTCACTTTCTCTTGTGACTGAATCAACTATGAATTCAATAAATAATTAATAACTATTATGAATATGTAAATAATCATTTTACTTGTCTTGCAATCGGGATTCTCTTAAAAACGTTCCAAGTTAAAACACCGACAATTGTGTCGTTTTTCAGATATAATATAACTCCTTTGCCATATTCATCCATTGATTTGGGTTCCTTGAGCTCTAAATTCTGTCCAGCTTCAGGTAACTTAAATAAAAAAAATTTAAAAAAAATCCTTAATAACTAAACTATAAATACTTGAGTATCTTTAACTTCTGATCTTAACGATTCATTGCTCTCTTGCACTTGTGCTCTAGGGGTGTCAGCTTCTTCCGCTTTGGCAAAAAGACCAACTGTCTGAAGAGAAGAATCTATCAAACCGATGGCTTCAAAACCAATCTTAGATCCTAAATCAGACCTTTAAGAAAAAATTAAGAAGAGATAAAAATAAAATTATTTTTGGGTACCAAAACATCGATTGATGCCAGTAAGGTTTTGCAGCACCGGTCATATTTTCTCCAGCTAGTCTACCACTGACTACAGCATGATCGTGATGCTCGACTCGTCTTCTGCCCAATTTAATGTCGTAGAAGCAAGCAGCATCACCTGCAACCCAAATGTTGTTTCTGGCTTGTAATTCAGCATTTACCAAATATCCACCAAAGTTTGGGTCGGTTTCAATACCAGAATTTTTAGCTAGTTCAACATTTGGTTCCAAACCAGCAGCTACAACAACATGGTCAGCCAAAAGCCAGTTGTCGTGTTGAGCGTCAGGTTTTGTCGCTTGCAGACCTAACTCAACTTTATCATCATTTAATTGTGCTTTATTAATCGTTGTGTTGGGAATAACACTAACACCCTCTTAAATCAAAATCTTATTAATATTTTTTCTTTAATTTTTGTCATTTTTTACCTTCTTTAACTCTGGCAGTGGTCCATTCACTTAAATACTCAGGTAGAATTTTACCCAAAATTCCCGATTCGGGAAAAACTTGAATAACTTTACCACCAAATTTTTTGGACATGTGACCAAGAGCACAGGCCAATTCAGATCCCAAAAATCCACCTCCGACAACAGCGATTGTTTTACCCTCCTTGGCAATCGAGTACAATTTTTTAAAGTCGTCAATCTTGAAAATTTAAATTATTTAAAATCTAAATTTTAAAAATGAAACATCCCAATCTCACATTTCGGAAAAGGGTAACTCGATTTTGAAGTTTTTCCCAAGATTTGTCAAATACCGGCAAATTTCTAGGTCTTCCTCCAGTGGCTATTAAACATTTGTCGAAAGCCACTTCCCAATTGTTGCTCAGTCTAGCAATTTTATTCTGAACATCAATGTGTTCGACACTTTTTCCAGTCAAAATGGCAACACCACCATTTTCTTGTTCATTCAAGTACTTTGGTTGAACGTAAAATTCATCCTCTAAAAAGAAAAGGCTGCGTTCACTTCCATTGTATTGCTTGAATTTTAATTGTTTAATTGTTTCTTCGTCATCAGTCATCCAAAGATCCTTTGATAGAGGTGGTCTCATGTAAGGCTTATAGTCTTCTTCAGTGACCACCAAAACCTTAAAAAAAAATTAAAAAAAATTAAAAAATTTATTATTTAAAGAGACAAGATTTTCAGAAATACTCTGGCAGTTGGATCGTTAGCGCGGATGGATTTAAAAGCAGCCATTGCTGCAGTTCCTCCTCCTATTATTAAGTATTGTGCATGACTTGGAATTTCTGGTAAAAATTTTTCTTCATCCAATTTTGCAGCTTTGAGCTCTGCTTCAGTAGGAACCACTTCGGGCTCTGTGGACTCAACTTGATTAGATTCAGCAGAAGATTTTTCTTCTTGAGATTGTTCAACAATTTCATCAGAAGCACTTTCTGACTTTACCTCTGGTTCATTCGGAATTTCTTCTTGGAGTTTTGTTTCAGACTGTTCGGACTTTTCTTGAGTAGATGCTTTCACATAGCCAAGCTTATTGTCCGAGTTAAGCATCAAAATCTAATTAAAAAATTTTAAATTTGATAATTTATTTTGTTTAAAATCAGGTTACTGTGATGCCTCCTGCGATTGATGCGCCTAAAAGAGTGTAAACTATTGATGTTCGTGAAAAATGTGAACTTCCATGACTAGAGCTTGAGTATTGTTTCGACTGACCATTAAAGCAAGACTCGACAGCTTTGGAATTCACTCTCAATAGATTTGTTTGCTTTAAAATAGCATTGGTATTTTTGTTCAATGTATTTAGCCTTTGAATCAAATTGACAAAGCGAATGTTTCTCATGGTCTAAATGAATTTAGAATTTAGGCACAATAGCAAAGTTTATTAAGTTTTAGCTAAGCGTTATTTAGATTAATATAAAATTTTAAAATATTTGAAATATTAATGCATGTTGCTGACTCTGCACTTTATTTAGCTATATATAAATTTATATATTAATTTAGCATAGTTTGAATTCAATATCAAATTGGATGCAAAGCTAAGATGGTGAATTTTAAAGACAAAATATGAATTTTAGAAAAATTTGAAAAATCTATTTTCATTCAAATTAATTGAATAAGCAATCAGTATTACCGATTTAGAAAATTATTTTTTTCCTATCAGATTTTAAAAATTTATAAAAAATTCGCTAAAGCCAAGCGAACTAGCCTTGCAGACAATTTGCCTTTCATAAGTAAATCTAATTCATAAGTTTAATTGAGATTTTAGTTTTCAAAAATGGCTCGATGTTCTTCTGTCCTTAGGATTTTACCGCGACTAAAAATATAAAACTAAAATTGTTGAACCTAAAAATCTCCAAAAGTTGGTTTATTCCCTCCAGGGTCATTAATTTCCTTTAAAGAGTAGTTTTTCTTTCTAAAGAAAAACACGACCTTTTTTATGAAAAAAAAAATATCTTATTCTATATTAAATAATTTCTTATTACATAAAAAATTATAGCCATAAAAATAGGATTGGAAATTTTCTTTATTCAAGATAGTGCTACAAATATTTGGGGAAAATATATTATAAAATTTGGTCTCTTTGAACAAATTTTATCTAATTGTAATTGTTTTAAGATTTCAGTTTTTTTTTATTTGATTTTTTGTACTTTTTTAATCTAAATTTGATGTTTAGATTGTTTACAAGTTTTTTTTATTCTAATTTACTTTTTATTTATTTTTAAATCTGTATCAAACACTTTCAGAGACTCTTGACTGAAAAAACATTTCATTTATAGTACACTGGCAAGGATAAAAATTTAAAACTTAAATTATGACAGTACCATAGAAAAAAATAAAACTAAAAATTTGGTAGTTTATTTTAGATTCAAAATAAAAGCTAGTAAACAATAATTACTCGTATATGATATTTTTTGATTGGAATATAATTTTTTCAAGCGTTTATCCAAAATAATTAATTCAATTTAATTTAGAAAAAATGCAGTTAAGCAAAGTGTCTAAATTTTTAACGGTGGGACATGGAAAAATATGTAAATAATAGATTTTAAAAATTAATTTGTTTTAAAATTTAATATTTTTTCAGTAAACCGTAATCAATTGCTGAAAAGTCAAATAAGATCTAGCTCGCATGGTAACTCAAACTTTCAGCAAACTTCAATTGTTTACACTATGTTTGGTGCTGGTCTAGCTGGAATTTTCGGAATGGTATTTTTAAATAAGTTTATTGAATTTCAATTATTTTTTCTTTATTAAGATTTTGTTGAGCTACAGTAAAAGACAAGATTAAAAAGTGAATTTTATTAAAAAGTATTATAAAGAACTCGATTTAAAATTTTCACATTCTTTGAATAAAATTAAAAGAAAAAAATAATAAATATTTTTTGAACCTCGAACAAGACCGCCTAGATGGACGGTTATAAAGGTGGACGGCCACTTTGGCGGCCAGGCCGGCGGCAAAAAATTTGGACCGCAAAGTTGGCCGGCCAAATCAAAGACGGATGAAAAAATTTGTGATCAAACCATATCAGCGAAAAAAATTTCCTTAAGAGTAAAAAAATTGGCAAAAATTTTATTTTAATAGAAAAATTTTTTTCGAAAAAAATGATTTTTCTTGAAAAAGCTAAATTTTGAATTTTTTTTTCTAGATTAGAGTTTAGAGATTTGTATGTAATATTTGAAAATTTTTCGTTTCTTTAAATTAAAAACCTAAATGAACATCAAAAACATTTTCCCTGAAATTTTATGCCGCTGATTTTGTCTGACCGCCAAAGTTGCCGTCCGTTTTAGGCCGTACATTTGGCCGCCTTATTTTGGCTGCGTTCGGAATGGCCAGGCTTGGCCGCCGCCCAACACTACAAGAAACCCAAAAAACAAAAAAAAATTAATTTATTTTCTTTTTAAATTGCGCGTGAATTTGCGCTTGGTACAGTGAATATAAATATGAAAAATTACGTTTAACAAATTTCTTTTGAGATCGCCTGTCCAAATAAAAAAATTATTATAATTGATTAACAATCTGTAAAACTTTTTTTTATTTTTCCAGTCTTGTAAATTATTTACCAAGTTATTTTTTTAATTTATTTTTTGACCTAGCATTCAATACTTCCGGTTTTAATTTGTTCCAGTTATTGACCACAGGTAATATTCCCTTAGTTTATATTTAGTGATCTTTTTAACAAGAGATACCTTTGACCTCTAACACTTCTAGATGTACAATTAACAGCAAGTTAGCTTCCTAGTTTGCATCGGTTATGCCAGTCTTCTGTTCTAAATTATCTTTAAATAAAGTTATTTTTTGGCTAATGAATGTAATTCAAAAAAATAATATTTTGAGTATATTTTTTTTTAGTCTGATAAATCACAATTGTTTCACAAAAACAATAAGTCAAATAAATAATCGATCTAGTTGAACGCAACAAAAATAAAGTGAAAAAGAAAAAATAAGAGTTCAAAGTTGAAAAAAAGCATAATATTTTAAATAAAAAATTTTAAATACATAATTTAGTAAAAAAATCTATTTTTATCATTTGAATTTAATTTCTGTAATTTTAATTAAACTGCATAGAGAATGTATCATTATCTTTTAATTTTATTGAAAAAAATTTTTTTCTAATTTTAATTTTACAAAAAAAATAATTCTATTTAAAAAAAAAAACTAAAACAAAAATTCTTTTTTACAATTAAAGGTTAGGCAAATTAATCAAATTCATCATCAAATTTTGAACACCATCTGTTTATTGAAAAATATTAACTAACACCAGTTCAAACAATTAAAACAAATTCTAATACAACGATAAGTTTTTTCTTAAATTTTATACTAAAATCAACTCTAAGTAAATCATTCAATACATCGTATAAGTAGAAAAAATCATTGCTTACTTCCATCGTTTGAATTGTTTTATCAATCATAAATTTCACTGATTCGCCAACACTCACATTGATATTTTTAAAACTAAATTGAATTAAGCTTTTGACTAATTTTGGGATCATACTCTAAACAATTTATAAAATTGGGTACAGAAGGATGTACTTCTTGTGTTGAACTCATCTCGATTTTGTCTTAAAAAAAATAATTCTTTATATGAACAAATTTTGTTCGCTTATTTGCAGTGCTTTAATTTAAACCACAGAAAGGGTAATATTACATCACTTTACATAATTTTACATCAAAAAATTTAAAATTACGTAAAATTACAATAAATGAAAGAAATAATAAAATTTAATATTACGTTATTTAAAGTAAAGCTTCACAAAAATTTGATTTTTATCTAATTTTTATAGGTTTTTTAACATTTTTCAACTCGAAATTTACAATTATTTACATTTTATTCAATAGTTTCACACGATATAACTTAATTATTAAAAAAAGGTAATTATTTGCAATAAAATTTAATTTTCAGTAAATACTGTATATGAATAAAATCCGGCATCTTGAAGTTTAGTATAAGAAATATAAGATCATCTAACATTATCTTGTTTATATATTTTGAATGGTATTTGATTAAATCTCTCTGCAAAATACTAAATAATGCAACAAACAAGCTAAATATTAGATAAGGCTCTGCATATAAATCTTCATTTTGCAGTAAAATGCACGTCATTAAAAAGTATTCAACTGCGCAATTTTATTGCAGAGTTTTTGCGGAGCTTCATCTAATATTTAGCTTGTCTGTTGCATTATTTAGCATTTTGCAGAGAGATTTAATCAAATACATAAAAATATATCATAAAATTTAAAAATATAGATCAATAAAAACAAAGTAAAGATTATTTTTTTTTTAGTTTTTATCGCATTCATTTCAAAATTTAGATAAATTAAGGTAAATTTATTGATATGTGAAAATCACATATCGTCTGATTACTGACTTTTGAAAGCTTATAGTTTTTGTTTTATTTTTATTTTTTTAAGAACAAATTTAGCAAAGCAAAAAATAATTTTTGTATTTTGAAAAACATTTAAAAAACATTTTTGACAGATTAAGTTTTATGTGCTGTTTTTTAGTTTCACTTTTTTATTTGTTTTTAATCCTCGTCCATATGCCAATCTCAATAAACCAAATCCATTTCAATTCATTTGTTGAATTGCTTAAATCACATTAACAGTAGACATTGGGCGTTCAGTATGAACGTATTGTAGTTAATTTAAATTTATTTCACAATGATCTGAACCCATAAATTCAGGTATTATAATAAGTATTTCTTATGATACAATAAAGTCTAATGATTAAAAAATGTTATTTTATTGTGCACTCTTTAATTTAATTTTATTTAATTTAAAATTCTTTTAAATAAATTTTTGTTTAAATTTTATTTTTTTTTTATAATTAATGAATAAATGTACTAATACAAGAAACAACTAAAATGTTTTTTTATACATAATTTTGAATAAAAAGCATTCATTTGAATTCTATTTTTGTCTTTTCACAAATATGATTGAATTTTCTTGGTTTTATAAAATAAAATATCTAATATTAAATTTTAAAAAATTAAATCTTACTTGGAATGATTTAAATTATGTTTTTGGGTTCGGCATTCTTTTCCCCAATAGCAATCTGGCCTTCTCTGATCATCATTATCTAAATTTAGAATTTTAAAAAAAATCCATCAAATTATTTAATTTATTTACTAAAAATTTGCTCGTTTGAAATTTCACTTCTAAACTGGTAAGCCAATTCTGAAAATAGTTTAGCAGCGCATTTTCTGCAGACAATTTTATCCAAAGCGTCATTAATATTTACAGCCTGTAATCGATATTTCCCTAATTTGAGCTTAGCCAGGCAATCTTGGAATATGTCCTCGATTTTCTTATTTTTCCGCACAACCCAATCACTAAACAATTGGGATTCATACTGATTTTCATTTATTAACAAATTCAAACAATCATTGTCTGGCACAAAGTCTTTAAAATGAACCAAACATTTTTTGCATCCTCCTTTATTGCATCCCCAATATAAATTACAATAAGGAGTGAAGCACATGGTACAATTTTGCTTTGGCAATAAAGGATTTCTATTCATTTCCTGATTTCTATCCGGCATTGCCTCTAAACAGCATTGGCATAATAAATGGTTCTGAAATTGATTGCATGTGTAGTCAGGTGCTAAAGGAGCATAGTTAAAAAATTTGTTTTGAGGACATTGTCGACAAGTAAATCTAAAGGGCTGGTTATAAACAGGTGGATGAAAGCTAGAATAATTTTGTAAATTAAATTTTTAAAGTTGATGAAAAAATTTACTATTGATTCGGATTTGGCCATATATTGGCTACTGGTAAATTATTTCTGTAATTATTGGCAAAAATGTTATCATCATGATCACTATGTTCAGCATCACTCTCATTGTCCGACCTGAAAATGCTACCTCTATCCGACTCAGTATCAGAATTATTTTGATCATTAATTTGTTCGTTTTGATTCTTTTTTAAATCATCACCGCTTTCATAATCATCTTGGTATTTTTCCACCTTATCATTGCGTTCTGGATAGGGCTAAAAAAAGGTAAAATTTAACTGTTAAAGAAAATAAAAAGTCATACCATATCTTGTAAAATTTTATTTTTTTCGTTCAAAAGATTTATTTCCGAGTCAGAGCGTTTTTTGTGAGGATGCTTTTTGAGAAATGATTCAATTATATTATTGATTAGGTAATTTTTGGCAATTCGTTCGACTTTTTTTCTGCATATTGGACACTCTTGGGACTTAACCATCCAGTCTGAATAGCAAGCACCGCAGTATGAATGCATACAAGGCTGTAAGCTTTTAATTAATTACTTTGAATTCAAATTAAAATTAGCTTTAAATTTTCAATACCTTACACAGTCATAAATTATGTCATTACAAATGATGCAGCTTATATTTTCCATGAAGTCATCTTCATCTTGATTTGTTTGAAATTCTTTCTTTTCAACACTTTCGTTTTCGACCTCAATTTTTTGTATTTTATCCTTAAGATGATCATCGGAATCAATGCTTCTTTTTTCATTAATGTTAGTTCTTTCACATTCAATCGAATCAATTTTTTCTCCAGGCTTAGATTCACTGATGATTTCAAATTTCAAAATGATGTCTAAATTAAGATCATTTAAAAAATTAAAAAAATTCTTCTTTTCGAATAAAAAATTATAGCAAAAACTAACAGAAAATAATTATATCTTTTTAATTTTTTTTTCATTTTAAACCTTACCTTAGGTGTACAATTTCAAGATTATATGAACCAGCCTAGACTTATGTGAACAAAAATTTATTTATTTGAACAGCGATAAAATTAAAATTTTTTTTTAAAATTAAAAAAAATAATAATATTTTATAAAAAATTTTCTCTTCAAAATTTAATTCAATTAAACTTATTGTTATTTTATCATAAACTTAGTGCGACTCCAGGATGAACATCGCCAATTAAGTGAAGATTTTTTAGCGTCTTTTGATCTTTGTTTTTAAAAACGGTCCCAAGTCTTGATTTTACTTGCGCAAAGACTTGTTACGACATGTTCTTGAAGGAAAAAATAGTTCTCTTAAAAGAAAAGCTTAAATTTTTCAACTATTGTGTGAAAAAACGTTCTCATAAATATCTAGAGCTTATAATTGAGTTACAGTGTTGATTTGATCATTGGAATATACCATTTTTTTCGTAAATTTTCGTAAATTAACCATTTTTTATTTTTTTTATTTAATAATTTTATTTTTTACTGAATAAAAAAATTCAAGACTTTTAATTTTTTTATATATTTTAACTCTATTCGTAAAATAAGTAAAAATCTTGACTTGTTTTTTTTTTTAATTTTTGAAACAAGTCAAAGTCCTGACTTACACTTGACTTGTGACTTGTGACTTTTATAAAACTCTGTTTATATCATGATTTATATCAAAAAAATTATATACTCTTGGGTTCAATATTAAATAAGGAATTAGAAAATTCTATTTTTATTTTGAAATTTACTGTCATTTCAATCGAAAATCATAGAATAATTTAAAAAAGAGACATTTTGTCTTAAAAAGCTTAGAGAGTGAAAGCGCATTAGGTAAACAAAAAATTAAAATTATTTAATTGTATGAAAATTCGAATGTTGATTAACATATAAGACTGCTAGGCATCCTTTTCTTGATTTTTCTAAATAGAAAGAATTATTTTTATTTTTAAAAATGCCTAACCAGAACAATAATCATTATAAAAAACTTTCCAGTTCAAGAGTAAAAAAAACAATTTTAAATCAATAAAAGTAAATTTTTTTATTTTGTCCTTGGTATGCTCATTTTTTGGGAATTATTGTTATTCGAGCTATTTTCTGTTTAATATAATCATAATTGAGATAAAGATTTAAATGATTAAAAAACTTCATTTTTGTGATTTAAAATTATCCTTTATACCATTTAAACTAACAACTCGAAAAATTATTTCGTATTTTTTTTCAAAATTGCCCCATTCGCTTTAAAATTAAAGAAGTGGACTGAGTTCTTTAATTAACAATAATGAAATTCAAAATAAGATAATAGAAAGGCAGAAAAAAATTAGTGCTAAACTAAAATTGGAAAAATATTTGACCACAATAAATCAATTTTAAAAATTTCCGAAATTTTTTAAAATTTTATGCATAAATTTATTTTAAAATAAAATTGACCTTTGATTGACGTTTAATCCTACTTTAAAGTTATTAAAATAAAAATTATTATTTCATAAGCTTAGGTTTATTTGAAATTAAGATAAATGTTAAGTTTTTTTGAACTTAAAAATAAAATGATGATGATAAAAAATGATGATCTTTAAGATAAATTTATAGCAAGCTTCTTAAATTTTCAAATGTTTTTTTGAAAATTTGAATTCTTACTTTTTTCAGATTGATTGGCTCTGTGTACCAAATAAATAACATCTTTGTCATTTAGTTTAATTTTCTTTTAAAGAGAACATTTTAATTTTAAATTATAAACAACTTTTTACTCGATTACTTCTTGTTTTATCTTTTGATTAAGATTTACAAGTGTTCCATTAGAACTTTGATCACAAAGAAAAAATTGTGTTTTGTCATGCTCATTTCGCTGAATAATGCAATGTTTTTTAGATAAAAATTTATTCTCATAACAAAATTCACAATCTAAAATTTAACGCCGATTAAAAAAATTAAACTTCAAATCAAAACACCTTTTGATCGTCCAAAATGATAAGTATCTTTGAAAAGTTTGATAGGCGTCGACGCAGCGTTCCCGTCGACTCTTTTTATTATACCCCAATATTTTTCCATTTTATTTTCCAAAATTTCTTATTTCTTTGTTATTTATCTAAGTTTCGGTGGAACAGGCTCAAACATGAAACAAAGCAAACATTTCCATAATTTTTTTCAAATTATGTTGAATATTTTATTTAAATTTTTTGAAAAATATCAAGCTTGCTAATTAAAACATGTCACGTTATTTAAATAAAAAAATAAAAATTCAAACTATCTCAATAAATTATTTTAATCTTTTTATCTTATCAAAAAGTATAAAAGCCTGTGCCTTTTTCAATTTTAGACCAAAATAAAATGAGCAAAAACATTCTATCCAGACTAAATGCGGCCAAAGCTTCCACCAGCCTCAAATTAGCCGATCAAATGGTCCAGCCAAAATTAGCAACTGAGCCTAAATCAGTCCTGCACGATCTATTCGGACGCAAGCATTCCTATTTAAGGGTTTCATTGACAGAACGATGCAATCTGAGATGTAAATTTGATTAATTTACCAAAGTGTATTTTAATTCATTATTAAGGTACATACTGCATGCCTGAAGAAGGCGTTCCACTCACAGCTAATGAAAAGTTGCTGTCCGCTGATGAAATAGTGAAGCTGGTTAATTTTTTTGCCAAGCTTGGAGTGAACAAGATTCGTTTTACGGGTGGTGAACCAATGGTTCGCAAAGATTGTGTCGATATTATTCGCCAAGTTGGCCAGAATGAAGCAATTAAAAAAATTGGCATGACCACAAATGGCATAGTGTTATCTCGTAAAATAAATGAGCTCAAAGAGGCAGGTCTGAATCAGCTTAATATTAGTTTGGATACTTTGAAAGAAAAAAAATTTGAATTTGTCACCAAACGAAAGGGCTGGTCTAAAGTCATGAAGAGCATAGATTCAGCTTTGGATCTTGGCTTTTCACCATTGAAAATTAATTGTGTAGTCATGAAAGGGTTGAATGATGATGAGATAACAGATTTTATTGAATTTACAAAGGATAAAGTTTGTTTTTGTGAGCTGAATTAAATTGTTCTTAAAAGTTTTTTTTTAAAAATTTTAGAATGTAGATGTTCGCTTTATTGAGTACATGCCTTTTGATGGAAATAAGTGGAATACCAAAAAGATGGTTTCGTTTAAGGAAATGATGAAAATTATTGCACAAAAGTATCCAATTGAGATTATTAATAAACTGCAAGATGATCCGAATGATACATCCAAAGTAATAATGGAAAAATTTGAGATTTTATTTTTGAGAATTTAAGAGAGTTTTTTAGGCATTTAAAATTGATAATTATAGCGGCCAATTTGGGTTTATTACATCTATGAGCGAGCACTTTTGCCATACTTGTAATCGAATTAGACTTACGGCTGATGGTAATTTAAAGGTGTGCTTGTTTGGAAATTCGGAGGTTAGCTTGAGAGATGCCATCCGTAAAAATATGAATGATGAAGACCTATCTGAACTTATAAGTGCAGCTATCAAGAGAAAAAAAGCAAAGCATGCAGGTAATTTAAAGTTAAATGCAGGTTATAAAAAAGAACAATTTATTAAACAGAAACGATAGCTAAGTAAAATTATAGATCAGGTTTCAGAATTTTTTTTCTATTTTTTAGAATTTTAAAAAAGTTTTCGGGAGATTCCTTGGGGTAAATCTCTAAAATTTCATTTTTCAAAATAAAAATATTTTTCGTAAAAATTTAAATGCGTTATTACATTATATTATAGATTATAGATTTTATTAAAGCTATATTTTTACAGCAATTGAAAAAACATCTGTAATTTTTCAATACGATAAGATTTGTTATTTTTTTCTTATTTTTTTTTTTGCTAAAATTTAGCTTTAATTTTTTTAAATTGCTTAAAATTGAAGAATTTTTTAAATTGATAAAAAAATTAGGTCTTTTTGAAATTAGGATAGTTTCAAAATATTTTTGCAGTTTCAGACTAGTAAAAATTTCAACCATATTTCTCTAAAGAATGTTTCTAAAATGAAATTTGAATTTTTCAATGACAATAAGCCGATAGAGAATTAAATAATAAACAAAAACTAACAGGTTTTAGTATGAGGATATTTATTTAAATAAACTTTGAGATTTCTTATGTGACTATGTACATATTGTTTTAGTCTAACTGGCCTTGTGATCGTTTTGATTACAATGGAGGCATCATGGTTTAAAAGAGTACAAAGAGTCAGGATTTAAGCATCTATCACACAAATCAGGCAATTCTATTTCAATATTTAACTAATATTCTTTTCTAGCCATAGAAACAATTTATTTGATTGAAATTTTAATTTTTTTAAGATTTTTAACTATTATTTATTCTAAAAAATTATTGGCTTTCTTTTGCTTTTGGTTTCTTTTCCTTCTTTTGAGACCAATATTTTTAAAAGCTTAAAGCGTTTGGATCAGTTTAACTTGAGACTGCTTCAACATATTTGCAATTTTAATTATAATTTTTGCTATTATTAAATTTTTCTAATCTATTTTACATGTGCGTGTGGTAAATTGACATTTAGCTTTATTTAACTATACCCTCTTAATACATCTATTGAGTGATTAAATCGATCAAAATCAAATTAAAAATTCTTTATCACTTTCGAATTTAATCATTTTATAATTATTTACAAGAGCATTAGTGACTTTTGATATTTTATATTTTTTTTGTATGTTAAACATTTTTTTATGAATTTAAATATATTTTAGAAACATAATTTTTTTTTGGTGAAAAAAAAATACTATAGTTAAACAAAGAAATTATTCTCAAAATAATTGAATTTTAATAAATTGTAAATTTACCTTTATTGATTTACCATAAAAAAACAAAATTATATTTTTAATATTTTGCGTAAATTGTTATTTAAAAAAAAGCTGAAAACCAATCTAGTTCGATTTTTTTATAACTAAAAATGTATTTAAAAATCAAACCGAGAATATTAAAAATAAATTTTGATAATTTTTTTTGTTTTTAGGCCTGGATGTTTTGCCTAGTCTGAAAAACCGTCCAATGATACTCATTGGTGGGTAAGGTTTTTTTTATGAAAATTAATTAAAAAAATTCCTCAATAAAATATTTTTATTAAATAAGATAATCGATTGAAGCAAACATTTAAAACCAATTTATTAAATGTAAATATTCCCAACTTTATTCCGCATTTATACCCAAGAATTGCCAAGCACCAACCGGTGAGTTTGTACTCGACTGACACGTTTGATGAGCATACAAAACTTTGGGATCAGTTTAAAACCTATAATGAAAAAATAGTGTCCCAAAGGATTCCAAGCTCTCATTCATTTCAATTTACACATCTAGACAACGAAACAAATCTTCCAAAGCAAGTAGACATTAGTGAAAAAAAACAGTCTGAGTCAAAGCCAGTGCGAGTGGCCTGTGCATCCGGCTACATTCAGCTAAATAAAGACACTTTCAATGCTCTTGTTGAAAATAAGCTAAAAAAAGGAAATGCTTTGATCGTCGCGCAAATTGCCGGGATCCAAGCGTCCAAACAAACTCAGAATTTAATTCCACTGTGCCATCAAATTTTGTTGGATGTTTGTGACATCAATTTTTTCCCAAATGAAAATGAGTTCAGAATTCGATGCGAGGCCATTTGCAAAACATCAACAAGCAAAACAGGTGTAGAAATGGAGGCTCTGACTGCTTGCTCAGTTGCTCTATTAACACTTTATGATATGTGCAAAGCAATTCAGAAGGATGCCGTGATACATAGCATTCAAGTGGAGTATAAATACGGAGGCAAGTCGGATTATAAGCGAAATTTTTAATATTTTTATCCTAATTATTCAATTAAATTGTTATTGTTAATTTTTTTTTTTTAAATAAATTTATATTAAAATGTTTTATTTATATTTATTGAATTACCCCCGAAAGGATTTTGTGGATAGGTTCTAGCAATACAGTGCAATGCTAAATCAATTTGTGACTGGTGCCGAGCAAGCTCTGCGCAATATTCCAATGAAAAATTACGTAAATTTACCAAAAACCATAGTATCAAATCAGCACTGTAAATCAAGTTAATGTTATTGAAAATTGAAAGCTTGAATTTTGAAAACTTCAACATTGATCTCTTGATCTTAAAGCAATTTATTAAGCTTGAATAAAAAAACTCAAAGGTTTTTCACCACATTTCGATTTGTATTAAAAAAGACATTAGAAATAAAAAGTAATCATTCTTTCAAAAATTCTATGTTGAAATGAAAATAAACCATATTTTTCTAAAACATTATTTATTTCATTAAAATTATTCATTTCAAGCTTTAAATTTAAAAGTTTTATGATAGATATATAATAGCTTTTTGATAATTTATAGATAGCTTCATATTTTATATGAATATTATAATTTAAAAATTAATATAAAACTTTTTTGAAAAAAATTTGCGAATAAAGCTTCATTTATTACTATTGTATTAAGCAAAAATTATGACGGGTCATTTTTACCCGTACTGTCTTTAAAGTTTTAAAAAAATTTGTTCCTCTAAGTGCTAAATATATTTATTCATGAAATTCCTAAAATAGATAGTAACCTAAGCCTTTTAATAAAGTGAGTCAGATTTTTAATTATATTTCATCAGTCTTTGGAAGGGTGTTAGGACCAAATGGAACAATTTTTACACCGGTTGGTCATGTAAAATGTATCGGTTTTTCTTTTTTCCTTTCTTTCACAGAATTCAAAAAGGAAATCGGCTTCAATATTCAAAGGCCAATACCGCTAATTTTGATAAAAATAAACCCCTAAATTAAATACTAATTAAAAAAGGGTCTACCTATTCAACACAATAAAAAAACTTTTCAACACAAATTTAAACTGATCGTCACAAAATTAAATCTTCTCATCACAAATTTTTCAAAAAAAGAAAAAAACCTTTTAACACAAAATTTTATCTTCTCAGCACAAATTTTAAAAAATAGTGAAAAAGTCGTTGAACACAAAAAAAAATAATTTAAAAAATTTTTTATCACAAAAATTAAAGACAAAAAAAGCTTTACAACACAAATTTTTTTTTGTTTAAATTGTTTAAATTTCTTAAGAAATGCTTTCAAATTTTTTTAAAATTATTAAAATTAGTTTTGAAAATTTTTAAATTTCTACTTGAAAATCTTGTCCAAATTCAGTCTAAGAATGAATCTTAGAAATCGAAAAAATATCATTTACCTCACCAAGGATAAAATGCCAAAAAAAGGTAGAGCTAAAAATTCTGAAAAATGGTACGTGAGAGAATGAAACAATGATTAAAAACATACTTTATATTTATGAATAAGCTTTGTGATTTTAGATTTGAAAAAATTCAGCATTTAACTTTTTTCAGCATTTATTCAATAAATTTTGTGTTAAAAAGTTATTTCCCCTTGATTTAAACTAAATTATTTTATTTTGTGTTCAACGATTTTTTAGGAAAAAAATTTTTTTGTTCAAAATTTTTTCACTTTTTTTTAAAATTTGTGCTGAGAAGATATAATTTTGTGACGATCAGTTTAAATTTGTGTTGAAAAGTTTTTTTTATTGTGTTGAAATAATAATCCCATTAAAAAAAAGACCCTTACCTACTGCTTACCCGTAACTCTAGACCAGGGCTTTGCCCCGGTCCCCTTTGACCTAAGCCCTTATTTCCTAAACTAGGATTCTGCCCGCGACCCTAACTGGCTGCAATCGTTTCTAATTAAGATGAGTTTTTATTAAAAAAGCGGTGTTTTTTTAAATAGCGGTACCAAAGCATAATTTGCCATATTTAAATAGTCTTTAAATTTAAATCATTTTTTTAAAATTTTTTGATGATAATGTAAAAATTTAGGCTTTTAACATTTTGATTTAAAATATTTAATTAAAAAAGATTTAATCAATATCAAAAATTAACTCTTATCGATTCAAAATAAAAAAATTCAAGTTAACGGTCAAGACGGGTCGTTTTTGATCCAAGCAAAATAATCAAAATATATAACAAAAACTTAAATTTATTTATTCCTTTTTGAAAATCAATTTTTTTTTAAAGTTTTAAAATTAGAAATTCAAAAATCTTAAATTTTTATCTTTTTTAGGCAAACTTTAAATAATCAATTTTGAAAATTAAGGGAATAAATCGTAAAATAGTGTAAAAATCAGAAAAAAGTTATAAAATCAGCCAGTTTGGAAGAATTACATATTCTGCTAGTCGGAAGATATGAAGACGATAATTTGTGTAAATTCTTAATCAATTGTGTATCTAGTGGATCTACTCTTGACAAAGGATTTATCAATAATCTGATTGCTAGCAAATGTTTTTTGATTCAAAAATTTATTCAGACTGCCTTTCTATTTAAAAGACAATAGAGTAATTTTAAAGTTATTAACCAACTAAAAAAATTAAAATTAAATTCTTTCTATTAAGAAAATTAATTCTCTTTTTCTATTAAGAAAAAGAGAATTAAAAAATTATGTAAAAAGCGAAAAAGAAAGATATTTTTTTTTGATTTATTATGATCACCAATATTTTTAAGAAATTATTAAAATTATTTTGGAGAGAATGAGTCAAAGTTTTATCAGCTCACAAATTTTGAAAAAAAAGTTTTATATCTAAGCAAAAAAAGCTATTTCAGTTTTAATTTATTCAAATATTTCATTCACAGTTTCGGATGATGTTCTGTATATTGAGAAGACTATGTTTCTTGGGGAAAACTTTTAATGAACCTTTTTTGACATTTAACAAAGAAGACCTCGGACTAAATTTAAAAAAGCCAAACAATATTCTAATTCTTTATCTTTTTAGTGCTAGAACATGGTCAAATATTTAAAAGAAATATATCTAGACATACCATTTTGTTGATTAGACTCAGAACTTTCAGAAAATAAACGTTGATATATAATTTTATAAATTACAACAATCCATATTGTATCTTAAAGCATTTTATTTTGTTTTAATTAAGACTTTGATCGAGGGAAAATGGAAAAATTTCTATTTTGATCTCCCTTAAACTGGCTTTCTTCGCTTTTCATATATGAAGATTGATTTTAAATCATTTTAAATTAAAAAATTAATACCGCAGTGCCGTAGTTTTTGCCAGCGCGAACATAAATAAAAATTTTAAAATAATTGTAAACATACAAAAAATAAAATTGGCGTTTGTTTATATTTTATTCTATTATTTTTAATATTAATTAAGTAAAAATTTGTTTTTTTTTAAACAATAAAAGAAACATGTACTCAATTTTATCTGTATATAGTCAAATAGTCAATATATTTATACCTTTTTCTCATATTTTATATAAATAATTTAAAATAGAAGAAATAATTTCTATTGATGTAAACAATGGCGAAATGGAAAACTAGTAAAACAAACAAAAATATAAGACATATTTCCTCAATGATCCGCAATAATCAAAAGCAAAAAGAAATATTAAGTCATTTTGGAATATAAAAAAATCGCTTGACAATATGTTCTCAAATGCTTCTATTAAAACGACTATTAAAGAAAAGTAAAAAGAAAATTTTTTTAGTCCAAATCCATTGGTTTTTCCTCTTTATCTGTTTTATTTCCGTTCACTTCGGTTGACTGCTGATTTTGCTCTTGTTTTGGCTGTTCTGGAGTTTGCTTCGGCGGTTCAACCTTTGGCTTGGGTTTATTCAATATGGCCCAGCAATCTTTGTTCAGCAACTAGAAAACAAAAAGATTAATTGAACCAAATTGGAGTTTAAAGAGTAAATTTTACATTTATTTCATCTTTTATTTGGGAAGCCAAGACCACAGGGTCGTCAGTGGGCGCCATTTTGTCCAGTAAAGAGCTTTTTTCTTCGAACCATCTTTGTTTCTCCTCCCAATATTTGACCACTTTTTCAATTTCACTCTTTTCCAAATGATTGTATTTTTCGTCACCTTTTTGGTACAAATCGACAGCTTTTTTGATCATTTGCAATGAATGGCCGAATTCTTGAAGCATTGCTGGCCGCTCTTGGTACTCCCTGAAGCGTTTTTTAACCGGTTCACCAAAGTTCTACAGTTAATAGCAAATAATTAGTAATTAAACAAAAAGCAACTAAACAATTAAAACTAAAATTATTTTTTATTTTTTTTGGTTGAAAATAAATTTAAATTCGATCAAAATATTGAATGTTAAATCCCTTATTTGGATAGAAGTACTGGGCTTTGTTAGAATATCCGGGATAATTAAATACCTGCGAACCGAACTGGTTCGCATATAAATTAGTCTGATAAAGGTTAGAAGTACTATTTGAATTAGTTGAATTTTTAGGGTAGGCTAGATGGTAGAATGCTTTATTAGATAGATCAGCATATGAATTAGAGTTAAGGCCTAGTTTATGAGCACTAGGTGATTTTTTTGATGTAGCCAGATTTGACATGGATGACCTAAGCGAAACGCTTTCTTTTTTGGTTTTGGGAGTTTTGCTCGGCTTTGGCAAAGTGTTCGAATGAGATGTTTCAGAAGGCTTTTGAACCACTGGCTTGGACACAAGTTTGGGCTTGGGCGGAGGCGCTGGGTTCATGGTGCGCAATTTATTTTGGACTACAAAGCTGTGTTGGGATATAGATCTAGAGCGAAAGGTGCCAGGATCTGTGTTATGAGCAATTTTAGCCGCATTTTTCATAATTTTAGAAGTGAACCTCTGATTGGCAATCAATTTTTTAATTGTTTAGAGAATCGACTACAAAAAAAAAAAACAAAAATTAATTTACCTTTAAACTTGTTAACTTTTCCACATAGACACTTTTTTCCTGATTTTCAGCTTCGTCTGTGTACAACCAATTTTCGGCCTCGTCCAATATCGACATAAATTGACTCTTGGCCTTAAAAAAATATTTTTATTAAGACAATTTTTTTTTAATTCGGCATTGTGAATTTTTTTACAAAAAACAAAATATTAAAAATGCCAAAACTTAGGTTCTCAATGACCAAAACATATTCTGTAAATTTAAGCAGCTGATATAACTAAGGCTGGAAGACCAGTTCCTTAAAACCGGTTTTCTGAACCGGTATTTAAGTGAAAAATTTTTTGCGAATAAAAATAATTTTTTTGTTATTTTTAGTTTTTAAATTTTCAACTTCTTAATTCGATGTTTCGGATTTACATTTTTTTAAAAACAATGAATAATATGAATCATAGGATTAGTTTATAAAATAATTATTTTTTTTCTAAGAATTAATATTTTCAAAAATATTTTTTTATGTTAAAAATAAATGTTCTTTAAATTACAACTTTATTCCATCAAAAAATAATTATTAATAAAGAAAACTTGTTTGAAATTTATTTATTAGTCGGTTTTATTTTTAAACTGGTTCTTAAAACCGGCTTTAAAAGTCAAGTTGAAGTTCAATGATCAATTTTAGATGCTCAAAATGATCAAATCAAACTAAAATTATCAAATAATTTTTAATTTTTTTAATAGAATTAGTGCAGAGGCTAATTTTCGGATTCATACTTTGTTAAATCTAAAGGTAAAATGTGCAAAAGTCTGCAAAAAATTATACACTTAAAACATCATCATTTCGATGGTGTGCACCCTACACTGTGCATTTTGATATTGCAGAGTTTATTTAAAATGTATCTCTGCATTATTTCTATTAAGAAATAATAATTTATTTAATATTTTAAGTTTGATTTGATTATTTTGAGCATCAACTTATCATAAACTTCAAATTTTCCTTTAAAATTGGAACCAGCGTTCCAGCCCTAGATATATCCTTTGTACCACCGACATACTGATTCTGCAAAATTCAGAATAAAGGGAATTTTTGGCACAAAAAACAAATAAAAAATACAAAAAACGTCAGAGCTTTGTTTCGGACCGATCAAAGCCTGTTCTGTAAATTGTAGCAACTAAAACATTCGCTGCACCACCACTTATAGTTGAATTGGAATTATTATATAATATCCCAAAATCACAATTTTCTGAATTTTGCATATTATAGCAGAATTTCGCTGACTCAGTTTGTTGGTGGTACAAAGGATGTATCAAATGCTTCAATTCAAAGAGCATGTTTTGGTCTTAATATTTGGCATTTCTAAAATTTTATGTTGTTGTACCACTATCCACAATGGCGTGAAAATTTGACAAAAAAAATATTTTTTTTTTTTAAGTAGATAAAATAAAAATTTTTTAAATTTTTTTGTCCAAACCTGTTCAGTTATAAAACTGGCACAGTCTCCGCAAATTTTGCCTCTAATGTCATAAATGTATTCTTCGACGGCATTTTTTGCCTCGGCCCGTTCGCACTCTTTGCGGTTTTGCTGAATCATTGACAATTCTTGTTCGATTAGCAGATTGATTTCTTGTTTGCTGAGCTGCGGCACATGGGCACTTAGAAGAAGGTCGATGCTTTTGGTTTTTTTCTTCTTGACCATTTTTGGCGGATTGGCCGCCTGATTTGCCGTCTCGGCCACCGGTGCCTCTTGTCCTGGCACTTGCTCGCCCTGTGGCTTCTGCTCAGCTTGTTCTGGAACTTTTGCCGGCTCAGCCTGCTCGGCAACTTCCACCTCAAAAGTCTCGATCATCTGCGGTGACAATATTTCGAATATTCCGTTCTTGGTAATTCTGGCCTTTAGCTTTATCTCGCTATTTTCTCCCTGAGCATTTGGTGTTACATTGCCAATTTGAAATTTTCCAATCAGCGATACTGGATAGGGAATGTCGTTTGGAAATCGGTATCTGGCCTCGATTTCAAACGAGTCCCGCTTGTAAATGGTCATCAATTTGCTGAGTGGAATTTTCTCAAACTTTGGAAACACTTCCAGCTCATTGTCGTCGGTCTCAGCGCCTTTCCAGCTAAGGGTGATGGGAAAAAGTTGACAGTCCTCGATCTTAAATTCTTTGACCTTGAAATTAGGGCTGAGAATGGCGCACATGATGGTACATCCTCTGGCGCACGCTTCGTCAGCGTTCAGCGTGGTGCTTGGCTCTTTTTGGAAGGTATCTTGGACTATGCGCTTAATGGCCGGAATGCGGGTCGAACCACCCACTATTTCCACCACTGCTATGTCCTCTGGCCTCAAGTTGGCTTCGACCAAAAGTCGCTGCAACGCGTTTTGTACTCGAGCCAAAATTGGCTCGGACAGCCTTTCAAAATCGTCCCTTTTGATCTTGGCACTGACATCGATGTCATTGAGAAAGCATTCGATGTTTAGCGGAATGGGCGATGAGTTGGCTGACATTAGCTTTTTCACCTTTTCGCATTCAGTTCTTAGCCTAAGGCGAGCTCGGACATTCGAGTAGGCGTCAACTTTGTACTTGGCAAGGAACTCTTGCTGAAAATAGTCCATGAGAACCTTGTCGAAATCTCTGCCTCCAAGGTTGTTGTCAAACGTGGATGCCAGCATTCTTAGCTTGCCTTTGTTGAACGCCACCGCCGAAGCCTGCAGACTTGTGTAGCCTACGTCGACAAAAACTGCCACATGAGGTTTGTCGTTTGTGTCTGGCAAATCGGTGTGGTAGAGGCCGTAGCACAAGGCGACCGCGGTTGTTTCGTTCATCAGCTTCAAGCAATTTAGGCCGGCTATTTGACTCGCGTCCAAAAGTGCTCTGCGCTCAGCGTCAGTGAAATAGGACGGCACCGAAACAACGCAATCGGTTACCGGCATGTTCAAGCTGCTCTCTGCTGTTGACTTTAGCTTGGTCAAAAAAACCCCGGTCAACTGCTCGGCACTCAGGCTGCGCGTCTCGTTCAAGTAGTCCACCTCTATTCGAACACTCTCCTCTTGGCTAATTCTCAACGGGTGGAAATTTTTCTCGTTCTGCACTTGGCTGTCGTTTGGCTTGCGTGCCAGCAAACGTTTGAAACCAGTGATCGTGTTTCTGTTGTTGGTCACTTCCTGTTGTTTGGCAGCATGACCCTGAAATCGCTGGTTATTGGTGAAAGAAACATAAGTCCTAGGAAAAAAAAAATTATTTTTTATTTTTTTTTTCAGAAATAAATTTTATTCTATTTTAAAAAAAATTTTTTTTTTTTTCAGAAATAAATTTTATTCCATTTTAAAAAAAATTTTTTTTTTTTCAAAAATAAATTTTATTCCATTTTAAAAAAAATTTATTTTTTTTTTGGTAAATAATTTTATTTTATTTTAAAAAGAGTAGACATGATGCAGATATTTAAGCTCGTCACGGGCTACAATAAAGTAAATTGGTTTCATCCAAACATGTCTGCCAGCTCTAACGCAGACTGGACCGACTGGGTCCATTAGAGTTTAAGCCAGCAGCGAACAAATTGCAGAAAAATGGAAAAATTTTTAAAAATTAGAATGGTGAAAGGATCGAACAAATTTCCAGCACAAATTTGTGAATCAAAAACAGCTAATGGTTTTAAAAATAAGTTTGACCAAGTGCAAACAATATAAGCTACCAAAGCTAGGAGTCTATTGTCTCCAAGCTTCGTAAATGACCAAACATGGGTCATTTATTGCAGTTATCATTATTTATTAAAAAAATTTATTTTTTTTTGTAAATAATTTTATTTTATTTTAAAAAGAGGAGACATGATGCAGATGTTTAAGCTAGTCAGGGTTTAAAATAAAGTAAATAGGTTTCATCCAAGTTTTGTGAAATTCAGTACAAAATGATTAAAAGAACAGAAAAATTTAAAAAAGTTTAAATAACTTTTTTTCTTAAGTTTTAAACTTAATTTTGTAAATGCAACATAGAGCAACATTCAAAATTGCATCGAATATCAAGATCTGCTAAATTTGCTGAGTTTAGCAAAAATTAAATTTCAAAACAATCGAGCCTATTGCATTTTGCAGAGATTTTGCACATCACTAGCAGACTTTTAAATTTGATGCAACTTTGAATGTTGCACCACTCTGCATTCACAAAATTAATTTTAAATTTTAAGAAAAAAAGTTATTTAATTTTTTTACACTTTGTTCTGTTCTTTTGTACTGAACTTCACAGAACCTTTCATCCAAACAAGTCTGCCAGCTCAAACGCAGACTGGACCGACTGGGTCCATTAGAGTTTAAGCCAGCAGCGAACAAATTGCAGAAAAATGGAAAAATTTTTCACAATTAGAATGGTGAAAGGATGGAAAAAATTTCCAGCACAAATTTGTGAATCAAAAACAGCTAATGGTTTTAAAAATAAGTTTGACCAAGTGCAAACAATATAAGCTAGGAGTCTATTGTCTCCAAGCTTCGTAAATGACCAAACATGGGTCATTAACTGTAGTTAATCTTTATTATTTGAAAAAAAAAATATTTTATTAAAAAAAAATATCTTACGGTGTAATTCGATCTGAGTATTCATTGGCAATTATTTCGATACCACCGGCACGGGCAATACCAATTGAACTCTTGTAATTTCCAACATCAAAACCAACCACAGACATTTTTATTGTTTATTTTCTCAAATCTAAAATTATTTTAGAAATTCTTTTTTTTTTAAACCAAGATTAGTACAAAAATAGGCTTTGATTTTTGTTGCTTGAATGATTTTCCTATCAGTCAATGACTCGAAAATTAAAATTAGATTTAAGTGGTCCAAGCTGTGTCTATTTGAGTAGATGCTTGAAGAAAATTCTAAAACAAGACTCTTAAGTAATGTTTTAGCGAAAATTGATGATTATAAACTCATCGAAGAAACGCCTCTCAAGCTATTTACATTTACTAGCAATTTCTAGACTGTTATCATGCTGCATTTAAAACACTTTGTTCTAATCTTAATAATTTTTCAAAATAATTTGCAATCAAAATTTCTACCCGTGTATAGAATTTTTTTTTATATGACTAGTACTATTTTGTTCTAGAATTTTCTTATAATTTCCATATGATTCGAGATTATGAACTTTTTCGATCGTAATTGTCATCTTTTCCCTTTTGTCTGAACTTCGCTGCCGAACAAAAGTCCTTAACCAAGTGCTTTGAATCAATGAGCCAACTAAATTAACTTAAAAAAATAGCAGACCTTTTTAAATTTTTTTTAAAAATATTTCTTTGCACACGATTGTCGATGAGTGCTAAATAAAATTTAAAATAATTAAGATTGGAATTATAATTAACTTGAAAAAGCATTAGATTTCTTAAAATAATGCCTTAGTATTCTTAAATAAGAAAAGATTAAAAAAGGCACGAGTTTAATTTTTTCTTATTAATTTTAGTTGAGCTCGGAGCTATTTTTAAATATAAAAATTTGAGAAATGTTTTGAACATTCGAGAAGCTTCTGAATAAAATACTACTGAAACTAGGACTTTTCCAGAAAAAAATTGATGTACTTGAGTGGAGAAATTAAAGAACTTTGAATTATTAGTTTTATTTAATTAATTTAAAGCTATTTACACAAAAGATTAGAACAAGGAGTATTCCTAAAACTAGACAGATAAATGTTTTATTTTGTCAACGCCAAGCATTGATCCACGCCTTTTGATAAAAATAAAATTAGTTTAAAATTTAAATTTAATAGAACAATTTGATCGTAATATTTTGAATTTTTTTTGTCATAAATATTTCTTGGCTTAATTAAATTTTAAACTCGTTTTTGACAAAAAAATAAAAAAAATACTTTTGGACTTAAAATTAAAATTTGCCTTTGGCATTGATTGACCAATTTTAACTTGATCATTATTTGGCTCAATTTAAAAATAAATTTTATTTTTTAGGCACAGGACAATAAAACTAATGTCAATTTAAGTAATTTTAAAAAAAGATGAGTTTTAATGGGTCGAACATTAAAGGCTAGACTCAAATAAATCAAATAGTCTTGGAAAGTATTGAATAGCCACAGATTCATTGATGAATTTTTATTTTTCTAATTTTTATTTTGAACGACAGCCGAAAAAAAAAATCCATTTGTTGCTCGTGGACATTCGGACCACTGGTTGGCAATTAAATTCAAATAAATCACCTGCCATGGATCAGCGAATTGTGACTATAGAAAAAAATTCATTTTTTTTAACTAAAGACGGATTTTATTTTGAAAGTTTATTTTATCTCAAGCTTTTAAACAAATTTGAAGATTCGTTATTTATTTGAATATTTTGTTTGATTAATTTTGGTAAACAAAATCGGCCTAGTTTGAATAAATTTTTTTGTTGAAAATAAATTGAATGAAGCAATGATTTTTTGAATTGAAGTTTTGCCTCAATAGTTTGGCAACAAAATGGCGGCTCCTTTGCTTATTTTTTTATTTTCATGTTTTCTTTTTTTTTTTTACCTGTATCCCAAATCAAAATTTAAATTATTAACATTGAAAATTATTATAAGTTCAAGTGTTTGTTTAAATTCAAAGAAAATCAACTTACGCCAACAATACTCTTCTACTTTGCTCAATATTTGCTTTAGTTAATAAATTTCAGTTTTTTAATGAATAATTCGTCTACAATGGACGAATAATAATTTTTTATGATTTTTTTTTTTCAAAAGACCTTTAAATTTAGCAGTTCTATGTATTTATTTCAAAATTAATTTTGTAAGGCTCTGACTCACCGGACAATTTTTTATTTTGGACCAAAACTTGGGACAAATTTTTAAATTTTAATTAGTTTAGAAAATTTTCATTTGCCGATATTTAATCTTTATAGGCCATTTTTGAGTAGTTTGTCTTAGAAAAGAGCCTTTTTTCTAGAGTTTGTTTATAAATCAAGAAATTTTTAACAAGCTCTTTTTTTAATTAAAAAATCAATATTTTTTGAACATGAAATAATTGATTTAAAAAGAATTTCTTATTAGATTAGAACACTTCCTGGAGCAATCACTTGTATTAAATGGAACCGTAAAAAGCTCTTAATTTTCCCTTGAGTTTAATTTTAGAATTTTATTACCGATTTTTTATGTAGAGAATCGATTAATCAAGATAAAAAATTTCAAAAAAATTAAAGTACTTTTTTTATTGAACAAGATTGTTATATAGGATAATAAAAAACTAAATGAATCATTCGCCTCATGAATTATATCTGAATAATAAATTCCATATGTTGCGTGGCTATGTAAATTAGGAAATTTTGAATACCTCTAAGAAATACCCGGTTCGTGCTATAGTAAATCGTGCTGTTTTCAGACAAATAAAAAGCCCATGTTTTTTCAAAAAAAGAAAAATTTCTAATTTGGATAGAGTAGAAAAGGATCCGAGTGCTAGTAGATTGTATCCCGAAGTGATTTAATACCCAGTTTAATAATTAGAGAGGTAAGAAAAATAAACGAGTGCTCAAAGGCCACAAGAAAATGAAAATTTAAGTTTTGTTTTTATTTTTATCTAAGATTTTCAACTAAGATTAATCATTAATTAACATTTAGTTATTTTTTGTTTCTTTTGTTGATTTATTTTTGATCTTTTCGACCTTTTTTTTAGGTCAGACTACCTGAATTTAGGATGAGCTATGCTTTTAATCTTCAATTTTGATCATGGGAAAAATTTTTAAACTTCCGCAATTAATTTAAAGGTTTTACGTGAGCGTTTGAAAAAAAATATTCAATTTAATTTTCTTTAAATTTTTGAGATAAAAAAATGCATTTATTTTTTAGATTATTGATTTTTGTAGAGAATTTTATTTTATTTTGCTGTTTTTAAGTCTTAAAGTCTCAAGTATGCTTTTCAATGTCCCTAATTAGTTTTTAATAGTTTCATTTAAGAATAAATTTAAAAAAAAAAAAAGATTTATTTTAAAAAATTTGATGACAATATTTTTGATTAAAGCGTAATGTTATTTAAAAAATTGAATTAATTTTTGGTATTTAAGATTGGATCTAGTTCAATAATGTATCAATTAGGATTTTTAGTCTAATTCTTAAAATATCTTCAAATAGCTTTATTTTTAATTAATTTTTTTAGAATAAATATGGTTTCTAAAAACGGAATGCATTTGAGTCAGAATTCATGCATTCCGTTTTATTTAAAAAAAATAGTTTTGATTTTTACATAAAGCCAAAAATCAATATTAGAGACAGATGATAGAAATATTTTACAAAAATGGATAATTTTTTTTCAGTAACAAAATAAGAACATTAAAAAAAATCAAAAAATTAGTAGCAGATGATTTTAATCAGTTAAAGATTTACAATTTCGTCACCCAACTTGAATCAATTTAAAAATTTAATCACTCTTAAATTGGAAATTTTTAAAACGATTAATCAAAATTTATTAGTTTTAAAATTAAAAGTAACAAAAAAAAATTTGCTAATACCATTTTTTCTTTATTTAATTTTGGACTATTTTTTCTTTTGGAAATTTTTGTAAACGAGTTATTAAGGTGAAAAAGACTGGACAATTTTCAATCCAAGAAAAGTGAAATTTTAGTTCTTTTGAATTCAGTTTCTTTTTTGATAATTTAATTTAAAAATGAAGACTTTAATTACCGATGTTTTTAGGGGCAAATGTTAATATTGTTTTGTTTAAATTTTGTTTAATTTTAATGATTTAAAAATCGAATATTATTAAAAAAAGTTCATACATTTTTTTCAAGATTGTTCATAATTTTTTTTTAAACTAGATTAATTTCAATTTCAAAATTTATTATTCGGTTTTAGAAGATAAGTTTTTTTTAATTGTCAAAAAATGCATTCATTTAGGCAAAACAAAATTAACTTGTTTTTAATTCTTTTTTCTAGTTTCATATTACATTGATACGACTACGTATGCTCGTGCCGTTTTGTGGTGTTAAATTTTCATAAAATTTCAAAAATTGATTATTTTATTCGAAAAAAAAAAAGTCTATCAACTTTTCACTTCAGCTTCATTAGTGATCCATTAGGCAAATGTTGAATTTTTTTTGAAACATTTTTTAAACAAGAAATAAAAGCTTTTACTTAAATTAACATTTAGTCAAATCCTTTCTTTTTTTCTTTAGATTTAACTTTAAATCATCTATCGAATTTAAAACAATGTTTATGTCCAAATATTTGTCGATATTTTATTAATTTTGCGTGATCACCAAGAAACAAATAATCGAGGAAAATTCCACTTTGAACACTGGCAATGGATGATAAAAACAAATACAGCGAGTCCGCTTTGTTGGCTCAGAACAAGCAGGAAAATCCGAAAGAAATTCGCTCTAGCCAGAGTCTTCTTAAAAAGAAGACCAATCAGGGCTCAAAAAAGTGTCTTTCTAAAGACAAAAAACAGCTAAATTTGGACGAAATACAACTCAAAGAATTGCACAAAGAAGAGTCTAACCACCAAGTTAAAGTGCACTTGCAGGCAGATTTGACCAGTTTGGCAAGTTCCAAGAAAAACCGGCGAAGATTTCTCCATTTTAAAAAAGTAAACTGGTCGACCATCAAGCGACCATTGCCTTGTTTGTTCGCCTGGTCTTTGTTGATTTCATCCACAGGCGCCTATTGTTCTCTTGTTGTGCCGCGGCTAATCGACCTCCTAGACGACTTTTACCACTGGGCGTCCATTTTGGTCGCCCAAAGCATTTTATTCTTATACGTAGTAGTTAATTTTCTAGTGGCCATATTCAGAGATCCGGGCCGCTTTCCCAAAGTTGTCATATCGCCCGATGATCCCACTTTTAACGACGACACCAAGTCGCCCCTGTACAAAACTGTCATGATAAAAAAAAACAATGTCAAAATAAAACTTTGCTCTGTAAGTTTTTTAAAAAAATTCATTTAATTTTTTTTCTGAAAAATTTTTAAAAAATTTATTTCATTTTTTCAGAGTTGTTTTAAAAAACCCAAAAAAGTCACAAGTCTCAAGTCAAGTCCAAGTCCGGACTATTTTTTTTTAAAAATAAAAAGTTTAAGTTCAGAATTTTTTTTTAAGATTTGCTAGATCAGACTTCAAAAAATATCCAAGTCATATCAAAAAATTTATATACTCTTGGGTTGTCTAATGCAATAGATTTGCCATATATCAGAATTTTGTTGCAATTTTAGCATGAATTTCTTCTTTAGTATTCAAAATTTTAAAGCCTGGACTTGGACTTTTGAATGATAATTTAAAAATTAAGTCTGGACTTGGACTTGACTTGAGACTTGTTACTTTTAAACAACTCTGCATTTTTTTTCCAAAAAATTAAAAAATAAAAAAAGTTTATTTCATTTTTTTACAAAAAAATTAAAAAAAAATTATAAATTTTCTAAAAAACATTTTTTTTCAAAGACTTGTAATTTTTATCGTCCGCCCAGAGTGTCGCATTGCAGCATATGCGACTCGTGCATCGACCAGTTCGACCATCATTGTCCATGGCTGAACAATTGTGTGGGAAAACGAAATTATCGTTTTTTTTTCCAATTTCTGGGCTATTTGTGTGTGCACATGATTTTGGTGTTTTGCAGCTGTTTGTATGTGGCCCTGAAGACAAGTCCACTTGTATCGCCTCCGGTCATAAGCTCCATATCGCTTATGGTCATTATATTTCTGCTCATTTTTCCAATCGGAGGTCTGTTCATTTTTCACATTGTATTGGTGAGCAAAGGCCGTACCACTAACGAACACGTGACCGGCAAGTACAAGGGTCTGAATTTTTTTAGCCGCGGAATTCGCCAAAATTTGCTTCACTTGTTCTGCGGGTCGCTCATTCCCAAGTATGGAGTGGTACAATTGAAGCCAAAGGCCAAGATTGCTGACGTGGAAGCGCCAGATTACGAGCAAAAGAAGGCTAACTCGATATCAAGCGACGAGTACCACAGTGACAGGGATAACCAGCGGTTGACTGTTTCTTTCTCGCAAACAAAGATAAACAAGGATGAAGATTTGCTGGACTTTGTGATCAAGAACAAGCGAAAGTCTTCACTTTCGTCGGACTCGTCCATTTCTTCGTCAATGCTGAACCAAAGCACCAGAGTTAACATGACAAACAATATTTCCATAGACTCTAAGCGCATTTCCAGTGTAATGCCAGACACATCCCTGAACACTTCCAATTTAAAGACAATTTCTAGCTAGGTTTTTTGCTGCTTGTAGGACAAAATTTTGGTTGATGATTTAAAGTTATCTGTCAGACTAGTCTGGCAAAGTTTGTTTATTTGACTCGTTAGAATCGTTTGTTGACTCAACAATTTCTTACTTCCGGTTCAATCCAGGCACTTTTCTAGTTTTGTTCAGCTTCGTTCGCTCGATGAACGCCTACCGATTGAATACGCATTTTTAGCAACAAAAATAATACAGTGCTGTAAATTTTTTTCTTCTTCTTTTACTTTTTTTTTCTAGTGAAATGTATTTTTGTATTTTTGGAAAGAGCCGTAGACTCGGGAGCATTCGGGGTGTCAGGTTTTGGACTCGTTTTGTTCTGGCCTGGACTGTCCGAATGTCACAGAAAATGAGCGAGAATTTATGGTTAATAAAAAAAGATTTATTTTTCTTTTTTAATTTGTTTTGATGTAATTTAAAGTTGCTAAAATCAAGTTTTTTTTGTCTAATTTTATCATTTATAAAAATGTGAAAATTCATTGCACTTGCACATGGGCTAGCAAAAAAAATATTCTCAATAGTTATTTTGAAATTAATGCCAAATATTATATTTTTTATAATAAAAAAAATGAATCATTCTTAATTTATTTGTTGGTTTAGTTTTTTGATCCAGAATTGACTGAAAAAATAACGATAAAAGATGTGGTCGTTATTTATTTAGGAATTAATGTTAAAGCGTCATTAATTTTGATTGAACGTCACTTAAAAAAAATCATCAATTAAAAATAATTATTATATTAATTATTAAATTAATTATTAAATCAGTTAAAAAAGGCAGTGTGAATTTCGGAACAAAGAACAGAAAGAAAAATTTTTGAATGAAATAACTTTTTTGACCCTGAGTCCAAAAATTGTTCTGCAAAATGTATCAGCTGATACAAACTTTGTACCATCCAAATTAAGTCTCTGCAAAAACTCTGCAAGTCTGCAAAGCACTAAATGTATTAAAAAATCTTTAAAATTAAATTGCACGTCCGAATGGTTCAAGACCTTCGTTTGAGCCCGCATTAAAAAGAAAAATTGATATAAATTTAGATGGTTGAAAAAAATTGGAAAAAAATAAAAACATGAAAAAAGTGATTAAATTAGTTTAAAAGCGAATTCACATTAAAAAAAATCAGATAAAAAGTGTTTCAATTAGAGCTAAGTTTATCGAATGGAGTTGAAAATCTTATCAAATTAGGGCGTTCTGACAGCATGAATTGCTGAAATAAGGAACAAATGTTTTTTTTATTTCTATAATAAAAAAAAGGTACATAAATAAAAAAAGTAATACAATTTATATCAAATTATATCAAATTAGAACAAAAATAATTAAACATAGACAAAAATAAAGTACAACTTAAAACTAACTTGCATTTCTTTTCCTCGACTCTTCTTCAACTCTTCCTTTCCCCAATGGAATAGTTGAAGAAGAGTTGAAGAACAAAATGCGCACAAGTTAGTTTTAATTTGTACCGTAATAATCAATTTACTTTTTTTTTCATTTGATCCAACTGGTCAATCGCGATTTTTTTTACTTGGGTCTGTGGAGTTACGATTGGGTTCTCTTCAAGACGAATTCTTCTTAATTTTGGCTTTTGTACAGGCAGATGGCCCGAATATGATTCTACGTTACGAAAACTACAGAGAGGGAGGTAAACTTTTCCCTTTACCCAAGTTTTTTCATTTTTTCTTGTTCAATGGACTCATCTTGGCTTAAGTTAATTGGGATTTCTTCGATAAAAGATATTTTTTGAATAGTGAATATTCTCTAGCTCAATAATTTCCTTTATATTAAAGAACTCATCAATTTAAGACAATTCAAAACTTTAAACTCTTTTATTTTCTTTTTTCCTAACAATTTTTTTTAATCTTTTTCTATTAATCAAAAAAGATCATTTAAAATTACTTTTTCTTTCATAATTATGTAATTAAACCTATTTTAAAAAATATAAAATTTTCTTTTTTTTTAAATGGGGACTGAAAAAAAGGTCGAAACTACTGTTCGGAGCAGTCCTGGGTTAAACCCAAATATATATTTTTTAATAAATAAAAAAATTTAAGACCTTCTAATCAGCTTTAGAAGGTGTTCAAATTAGCTATAAAAGAAATAAGATAGTTACTAACTTAATCATATTTGACCTTATTTAATTTAATTGTACTAACAAAAAATATTTGACACTTACATCAGTGTTTTTGTTTTAAAAAATATCACTTTTGTTTTTTTAATATATTATACGCGATTTAATATGTCAAAAATTAATTATTAGCTAATATAAAATTTGTTCAATTTAAAAAAATATAAAGATCTATTAAAAAAAAAAATTCATCTCCATTCTTGAATGAAAATTACTTTCTTTTTAATCTGATCTGATTCTCTTATTTGAATTTATAGCTTGTCTAAAAGATTCAAAGAAAAAAAAATCTCAAAAAAAATTTTTTCATATTAAGTAATGGTTCTATATTTAGCATTTGAAGCATAGTGAAATAAGATGATTTTAATCAATTTATTCTAAGAGTAAGAATTAAAATTAAATAAAAATTAATAAAATCATATTAAACATCATATAAATTAATAATATTTTTTTTTCTAAAACTAAATTTTATTTTTAAACATTTTTTTTCAACTAGTTTTAATTTAAAAAAAATTAATTCGGCTCTAATTCATTGCTCAAATTTTTTAGGTTATCAAGCAAATATAAATATAGCTAATTTTAAAGTTTTTTGTTTTAAATTCACTTGTTTTTTTCAATCTTGACTCAAATTTCAAGCTTATTTTCCTCCTACTAAAATAAAAATACCGATTTATGTATTCATCAAATTTTAAATGTAATTTTGCTAATTAGTGATTTAGAATATCTATATAAATGAGTGTTTAAAAAACAGGAAAAAAAATAAGTAATAATTTTACATGTTTATTCGTATATTACTTTAGATTTGCAAATTATTAAAAAATGAATATAAATAAACTTCAAAATTTAAGCGTTTTTATATTTAGTTTTAAAAATGAGAGGTCTTCAAATTTTAAAATTTAACAAATCTGCTTTATCATCATCCATTCGATCAATATCAACAAGCAAAACCTTTAATAACAAAAAAAATGTCGCTATTGTAATCAATCAGTTTTATTTGGAAATCAAAGTCATTGAATTGATTATTTTAGGTGCTTAGTGGTTGTGGTATTTATGATGGAAGTGAAGTCTTAGAAACCACATCAGCTATGATTCATCTGAGTAAAAATGATGCAAATTGTTCTTTGTTTGCTCCAAACATTGAGCAATTACATGTAATCAATCATTTAACAGGTCAAGTCTCTCCTGAAACAAGGTAATTAATTTAAAATATTTTTTTAGACTTTTCGAAGATACATTTATTTATTAACAAAGAAATGTTTTAGAAGAATCAGCACGAATAGCTAGAGGAAATATTCAAGCATTGGAAAAGCTGAAAGCCTCGGATTATCACGCACTTTTATTTCCGGGTGGATTTGGTGCAGCAAAAAATTTATCTGATTATGCCACTCAAGGAACAAAAATGACAGTTAATAAAGAAATTGAAAGAGTAGTAGATGAATTTATTTTGGCTAGTAAACCAATTGGGTATCAAAAGCATATTTAAAATTCTTTTTTTTAAAGAATTTAAAATCTAGGTTTATTTGTATTTCTCCAGTTCTAGCAGCAAAACTAATTCCTGGCGTTGAATTAACTGAAGGCAAACGGGATCAGAAAAACTGGCCATATGCTGAAGCAATTGAAAACATTGCTTTGATGGGTGCAAAGCCGATTGAAAAAGATACACCTGAAGTTCACATTGATTATAAGTTTAAAGTAATTTCAACACCAGCTTTTATGAAGCACTCCGCTACACCTGCCGAAGTATTTGATGGAATTGGAAATTTGATTAGCAATCTTTTGCGTTTAATTTAAATAGTACATGATTTGAATGACTCGAATTTAAAAAAAAAAGTTTTTTAACAACTTAAAATAATTTCAAAAAAAAATAACCAGATCAAAATTAAGTTTGTTGCAATTAATTGATTAAAATAAAATAAAATGATGAATTTCTTTTGAAAAATTAATCACAGTTTTTGAAACAAAAATTCTTTGAAATTCATGAAGCCAATATAAACAATTTCACCGCTAATTTTAATAAAAATAAGTCTTATTTATTAAAGTTAAGACTAATTTAATAAAAAGACCTTAACCTTCTGAATATTTGCCGATTTTTAATAGCAAAAAATAAAACTCAATAAAAAAAACAAATATTTATAATTTTTTTAATATAAGAAAATATTTTTATTCGTTTATTTTCCCAACTTCAAAATTAAAATTTTTTAAAATATTTTAAAACTATTTTAATTATTTTATTCTATTTTTTTTTATCTAAAGGAGCTTATGCTCGAACAGAAAAACAAATAAATAAATAAAATAATATATAAATATTTACAAAAATTTTACTTTTTTTCATTTTATGAATGCACTCATCTTAAACCTTAAAATTTTAAATGATGCCGAATAACATAGAATTAAATTCAAAAAAATTGTGTAATTTTGAAATTAGAAATATTAAATGAAGTGTTGTGTTAGAATAACTCAATTTAAATTCAAAATTGCCAATTTATATAATAATAAAAAAAATTTATCAAAATTCAGAATTTTAAATAAAATTTTTATCTTTAATTTTTTGTTTATTAGATTATCTGATAGTTTAAAATAATTATAAGATGAAAGCAATTTTTTTGTTTTATATTTTATATAACAAAATGATTTTATAGATTTTTTACTGAATTTTACGTAAATAATCGAAATTTTCGGCTAAAAAGGAATTAATAAATCAATCTGATTAATAATTGTAGGAAAATCATGGGAAAAGGTTTCTAATTTGTAGAACAAACTTAAATTATTTATGAGAAAAAGAAACATAAAAATTGAATTAGAAGCAAAAATCATTTAAGAATTTCATTGCTATTTACTTCAAAAAAATTAAAAATATTATCAATTACCCAAAAATTTAAAAAAATCATTAAAAAATTCAGTTGAAGCTAATTTTTAATTTTTTCAAATATGGAATAAAAATTTAGTTGATAAACAGAAGATGATAGGTTTTCAAACCACTTTTAAAGTATATATTTTCAAAGTTCCTTGGTTTTTAGTGCGGCTTGAAAAAAACAAATATTTATGTTAAATTTAAGTAAATTACTAACTAACTAATAGTTATTTTAAGGAAAAATGTTTATTTTCAAAAATTTAATCAACGGGGTTGTGAAGTTCGTTTTAATTCGATCTTTTAAATTCAGAAACGATCGAATTTTACTAAAAGAGATAATTTAGTTCTTTAAAATGCTTAATTATAAGCACATTAGCTAAAATCAGTAAAATGGGTCAGAAATTAGAGTATTTTAATAGAAAACGTTTTGATTGAGCCCTTTAAAATTTACTTTTTAATTAAAGAATTTTTTATTTTTTCTTATTCAAGTTTGTGAAAAAATATTGATACTAATGCTATCATTTTATCATTTCAAGCTTTATATTAAAAATTTATATCCAAATTCACTTAACAATATCTTTCAACTTTAAATTCCAAGCTAACAAATCACTTTTGTTTTTATTTTATTTTGATTTTAAATTCAAACTTTTTAATTTTTTTTTATGTTTTTTCAAGCAAGAGGCTGAAAGGGAGGACTAAGTTCCATTCCAAACTGCCTGGGAGTCTCTCCCAAATTATATTTAAATAAATAATAAATAAATTATATCCAAATTCGAATTATCAACCTTAATTTTATAAAATAATTTAATAATACTATTGCAGTAGACTAATCTAATCAAAAAATTTTGTGAAATGAAAATTATGTCTTCGATTTAGAATTCAGGCATTAAGTAATTAGAATATAGAGCTTAAAATCCTTTCATGCCTTATTTACTCAAATTTGATATTGATAAATTTTAAAAAATTAATAAAAAACTTATTTAGAACATTTTCTTGAAGATCTTTTTGAGATCTTGGTTGAGCTCAAAAATATCAAAAATTTGAAAATCCGAATTTTCTTAAAATATACATTTAGGGAAATGGACAGAAATTAAATAATTTTGATATAATTATATTAAATTTTATATTTAATTTGTCCAAAGAACTTTAATTAAATAAATGAAAAAATAAAATAAGTCTGCAAAATACTCTGCAATTTTTTGAATTTTGCATGTCATTTAAAAAATATCCTAATCAATTGTGCAAGTACATTGTAGAGTTTTTACAGACATATTTCGGATTTAGAAAAGTTGCATAAACATAAAGCATTTTACAGAACTAAATTATTCCTTATTGTTAGAGAGTTTTTTAATTTCTGAATTGAAAGAATCGAATTTAAATGAACTTCACAACCCCACAGTACTGAATTGCAAAAAGGATTTTTGGGAAATTTTTACAATTTTTCAAAAAATTGTAAAAGAGCCAAAAAAGGATATTTTTTAACTCCATAAGTTATAAAGTATAAATAAAATAAATAATAATAAATAATGCACAAGCTATTAATTTTTTTCGCATCACTATCGAGCTTAATACAATTAAAAAACCTTGCAAGATCTCATCCATGAAGAATAAAAGAAAAAATCTTAAAATATTTTGCAACTTTTAGCTTTTCAAGCTTTGATATTGCAAAAATAGTCTTATCATACGTATTTGACTTAAAAATGGAGGAAGGGAAATTAAACCTAAGATGACAAAAAATTTTAATAATTGCTTTTTATTATTAGAGTCAAGATTTGTAAAATTGTACCTTTTCATGCATCCTTTTCATACATTATCATCTATAAAGTATTTCTACCTTTTTCTACCATTTTTCTACCAATTTTAAACTATTTATATCTCTCTTTTTTACTTTTTTTTTTTTTTTTTT